>VXBL01008151.1:49936-81601 GCA_013400195.1 Aramus guarauna
GTTTTTTGCACAACGGTCGCTTTCTGAAGCGCTTCCTGCTGTCGCTTTGTGCCGTGCGCGGCAGAGCGCGCGGGAGCACCGTGTAACGGCGTGCCCCACGCGGCAGGACACGAACGGGAGCAGCGCCGGCCGTGGGGGCGGGTTTGCGATCCCCGCCGGTCCGTGAGCGGGACACCCAGCGAACGGGGAGGCCCCTCTGGTGGTGGCTGCTGGGAGGCAGGGTGGGGCGGGGGCACTGCTGTCTGCCGGGGCCCCAGGGGCCGGGGAAGCGGATGTGGGGCACTGTCAGCGCACCGGCGCGTTTTGCTTCGTGCTCACCACCCTCAGCGTAGTGCTGACGGAAGGCGGCTCCTGGTTTCCAGGTTCTGGAACCTGGGTTCCCACCCGCTCCTCCACCACCATTGTGGTGCCGAGTGTCGCATCGCCAGGCTTTACCGTCAGTCACTGAATCACAGAATCATAGAATTGTTCTGGTTGGAAAAGACCTCTGAGGTCCTCAAGTCCAACCGTTAAGCTAGCGCTGCCAAGTCCGCCACTACGCCATGTCCCTAAGCACCACATCTACACGTCTTTTAAATACCCCAGGGATGGTGACTGATCAGAGACAATGAAATGCCGAAGAACGTAACCGCGGTTTCCTAGAGGGATGATGGGAAGTGCGGTCCCGCTTCTTGTTTAGGTGCTCAAAGTCAGATGCCATGAAATGCTCTTCTGCAGGTTGCCCAAGCAGGTGCTCACCACAGGGCCTCTGCCCCTACAAAGACAGGCCTGGTCTCCAATAGTCATTTCTAATTGTATGCTGAAAGTGAAATTTTACGCCTAATGGCCAAACTTCTGTCTGAAAGTATTCTTCCTAAAAGTAAGTCTTGAAATTGTTCTAGCTGGAGGGCATTAGTTCACACGCACCTTTTGTTACTGCTTTCATTTTTAATGGATGTTTCCTACAACAGTAAATAAAGCCAAACATTTTTTTAACTTGATGACTGGTGAACCACAAAGTTGCAGTAGGTGAGGTGTCAGAAACCACTGCTTACACATGTATGTACTTTGCAGGATTTCAAAATGAGAGCATCTCTCCCAGAGGGCATGTTGTGAGAACAGGATATGCCAGGTGTGCACATCTCTGGTGTAGTACAAGAGACTGTATTTATTATATGTCACTATACATTCTTCTTGCACATTAAAAGATATTAAGTAAATTGTGTGCTATTTTATATTCTATATCATACTACAGATATAGTGAAGTGACTCCTGTGCCCACACAGGGTTAGGCACATACAGTGTTACAGGACCATATTTTGGATGTAATTAATGAAAGGCTGTGGAGCAAGTTCTCAGGCAGGCACACACAGCTTAGCGTGCGATTTTTCTTTTAAAAAAAGCTCCTTACTGAATGTTAATACTCTCATAGCACACAACACAATGTGTTGCAAGGCTGGGATTTTTTTCCCCATAAAATTTTCTATTGAGTAAAAAAGAAGAACGTCATACTCTGGGACTCGGAAGTATTGTTCGTTTGAAAAATGAAGGTAAAATGTATGTAGCTTTTGCGATACGAAACTGTTCAGTCAATAGTTGTCCTGTCCTGTCCTGGTCACTTTGGGAGCTCAGATGCATCTGACTGGGGGAAATCCTTTTCTCTTTAGCACCATGCTTTTCCCTCTGTTTCTGTACTTTTTTTGTTTTCTGGTTTTGTTTTTTTCTTCTCATGTTCTCCTATCCACTTTTGTAAGAGCTCATAAATTAAGTAGGGCTAAAAAGGAGGAGGAAGATGTTCTTGAACCAAATCTGGTGCCCCCACATTTCATCTCCAATTATAATCACAGATGAAACTTGTGCTTTTACGCAATTGCCTTTTCCAGAAACCTCACAGAAGGCAGAGGAGTCTGTCTTGACTCTCTTGCGAAGCTGCTGCTTCAGTTCTTCTCCTTCCAGTCTTGACTGTGCCATTGCAGTAGCAGTTTCCAGACTTCATCAGAAAATCTTTGTTTATAGTAGAGAGTATAACATAAAATGATACAAAAATGGATGGTGATGGAGTATTGACATGATACCTTCTTTAACCTCCTGAAACGGGCCAAGCAACACGCGCTGGTCTAAAACCTGGACTATTCTAATTGCACCAAGTATGAAGAAACTCTGATTTCTCAGCAACGTGAATACTGCTGTAGAGCATGAGTCTTAATCTCAGGGGTGGATAATGTCCTGGTTTCAGCTGAGAGGGTTAATTTTCTTCATAGTGGCTAGCATGGGGCTATGTTTGGATGTGCGCTGGAAGCAGCGTTGATAATATAGAGGGGGTTTGTTACATGGACCTGTTGTTGGGCAGCGCTTACACAGAGCCAAGGTCTTTTCTGCTTCTCACACTGCCCTGCCAGCGGGATGGCTGCGGGTGCACAAGAAGTTGGGAGCAGAAACAGCCAGGACAGCTGACCCCAACTGACCAAAGGGATATTCCATACCATACGATGTCATGCTCACTTTATCAGAGGCTTGGGGAAGAGGAGGGACTGGGGGGGTGGGGCGGCAGCATTTGTAGTGATGGCATTTGTCTTCCCAAGTCACCGTTACGCATGACAGAGCTCTGCTTTCCTGGGGATGGCTGGATGCCTGCCTGCACATGGGAAGTGGTGAATTAATTCCTTGGTTTGCTTTGCTTGTGTGCGCGTCTTTTTGCTTTACCTATTACACTGTCTTTACCTCAACCCATGAGTTTTCTCACTTTAACCTTTCCAATTCTCTCCCCCATCCCGATGGGGAAGAGTGAGCAAGCGGCTGCGTGGTGCTCAGCTGCCGGCTGGGGTAAAACAGGCTGCTGATACCATTTCTGGTTGGAGACTTGTTTCTGAGGGTGCTACAGGTGGTGTGCAGCATCATTTTACTCAAATAAATGCAATCAATCTCTCCTCCTTTTTAAAAGCAACCTCAGAAAGCTGACATAACATTTCTTGTTTATGATATTGATGGAAATCTGAGAATGTATTTGCATAATTACAAAGCATCAATCATGACTAGAAACATCCAGATTTTACTAGTAAAGCCATTTTTTCTAGGTCTTAACACAGAGAACAACATCTAACAAATTTCCCGTCAATCTGATTTTGACATTTGTGAATCCATGTTGTTCCAGTAATTGTCGATATTCAGAGCCACTTCTCTCCTTTCCCTCTGTCTGCACAAGCATGTTCAAAGACTGCAGCAGAACTGTGCTCCTGTTCTTCTTCTCATCATCCAATACCATTTCAGCCAGCAAAATCCCACAGCCTAATTTAAAAACAAATGCATGCAACAGTACTAATCCATTATCAGATAAGATAATTTCTGCTACCATACATAAGGGTACAACTACAAGACACTAGTGATTTCATTTATCATTTATGGATTTGCTCTGTTATTAAATCACTAATCCACCATTAAATACATAATCCACTCCTCTCACAAAACCCAGGAAATTCCCTTCCACACTACGGAGAGATCAAACACTCGCCATGCCTCATGTCAAGTCATGTCTCTGTTTTCAGAGGAAGAGAAGATGACTTCTGTAGACTTGGCATGAGGGTTACGGAAAACAGTAAGACAGGAATAGTCGTTACGTCCCTTTGGGATATACCGCTGCTTAATGTTCGTATCGAAACGGTGCAAAGCAGACAAAATGGTGGATGGCAAATATTACAGAAGCAGAGAAAAAGTCGATGTTGTACATTATTTCTGTAGGAACGGAGGTCTTTGTGGTGACCTAGGGATGTGAGCAGAACTTAAATGACCCTGTTTACACACAGCCTCCTCCTCCATCTTCAGACCCGTGAACGGAAAGGGAAGACAAGAGTGGGCTACTGACACAATGAACATTGTTTTACTCATTGTCTTTCAGTCTTGCATCTTCTATGGTGGTGTCTCTTGGCACAGTGGGGGTAGGAGGCCACCAACTCCTATCACAATAGCAGCATTTCACAGTGATTTTAGTACTACTAAGTGCTGGATAACATTCATATCTTTCTGACCCTTATCTCCTCAGACCCATTCCTACCCGTACACCTCAGACATTTAACAATTGATAAAAAGTAAATTAAACGTAATATTGCAGTTTCTTAGAGAAGACACTGAGATCTGCAGATAAAATTGTTGGCTGAGAACTCGGTGTTAACTATCAGGAGCATGGAAGTCCTTCTGACAGCTCATTAATAAATTCCCTGTTTCTTTCACGTATTATCAGCTACCTTACTAAATGCAAGTTCCAGCCACCTACCCTGTGATGAACCAATGACACAAGTTTGCTTCACAAAGAAAAAGCATTAGCCAACCATGTCTGAGGTGAGCCTGAACCTACTTTACCTCTCCATTTGGATTCTTCTGCCCTAATTCAGTCATGCATAAATTAGATAGCTGTATTTCAGCTAGCCCTCTTAAATATGCTCTATCCACTACTAAATGTATAATCACTTTTATTAGGAAAACTAGGACATTTCCTTTCACAGATGGGTGAGACGAATCATCCTCTGAAAATGCGTGGTTTTCTACTGATTAGAAAGCTCAAGATGACTAGATGATTTGAATCCCTAATACTTAGGTATCTAAAGTTAGGGTGCTGAAGCCCATTTGTCGTGATTCAGTGGTTTCTATTCCACCCCCCATTCCTGTGATTCTCCTCTGCCTTCAACAGAGACCTGGGAATCGCTGTTCCTGGTTACACAGCAAATGCTGCTAGGTAGAGTAACACAGGACAGTCATTTCTAAGTCATCATTATATTACAGCTTTGCAAGACAGTGTCCAAATTTTGTATGCTCTGAAAGGAAGATACAAATAGATTGGCCATTATACTTTGCCATGGAAAGTTATTTGAGACATCCAGGTAACATCTGAGTAATCTGAAGAAATATACCCAGAAAGCAAAACCAACGTGGGAAGAACACCTTCAAAGATTACACACAGTAAATTAAGTTAGTACAGGGAAAAAGAAAAAAATTCGCTGTACACTTAATGAAGATTTACTAATGTAATTGAAATTTCATCGTGAGAGAGACTGAAACAGAGCTAACTTCCAACCTGCTCAAGAAGCATACTTTGATGAAGAAATTTTGGCTGTGGTTTTATGAGATAAATATTAATGGTCTAACAGTCTTTTCTGAA
Source organism: Aramus guarauna (assembly GCA_013400195.1). NCBI lineage: Eukaryota > Metazoa > Chordata > Aves > Gruiformes > Aramidae > Aramus > Aramus guarauna. Next base: position 55,065 of record VXBL01008151.1, read on the forward strand.
TCAGAAAGCAACTTAATCCACATTATCGTTGTTTAACAAGGACATGATTTCCAGACAAAAGATAGGGGGAGAAGTGCAAGCCCTCAAAAAACTTTTTTTTTTTAAAACAAAACAAAAAAACACATTAAATATTTCCACTACCCAGGAGTCAGCTAAAATATCCAAAACTGAACTGAGAGCTCACACAAAGGGGTTTAGCCATTAAATAGCTCTCCCTAAGCTTTTGTGCTGGGTGGCTCAGATGACATACCACCGTTTGCTTCTGTTCCATTACTTTTCCAGGCACGAGTACTGTTAATAGCTGTAACAAGGTAAAAAACTGATACAAAAATGATTGAGCTAGGACAGCCAAGTTGCGTCGCTTCTTTCTTACAAACTTCTCTATTTTCCTCAAGGATTCTTACCTCAGCGTTCAGTGAGCAAATGCTGAAGTTCTTGTTTCTATTATTCATCTATCATTCTGTTAACCCCCACGATTGTCCATCTCAAAAAAAATTGTTTTCTGTGCATCACATTTCCTCTAAACTGTTACTAAGGCAGAATGTGGGTAAAAGCATCCTCAAGAAGGCATAGCTGAATGTTGCTCCCAAGGAGCAACAGAAAACCTAGAGGCTTTATTGGCAGAAATTCATTTGGATTTTAAAATTCATGCCCCCTCATTCTTCACATCTTGATTAGTGAACAGGCCCAAATTTTCCTCAGTTATGCCCATTGCTTAGGGAGTCTTTTTGGCATAATACCATTAAATCCACCCCTTCTACCAATCAGGAAAAGATACCAGCTTTCTCCAGAGCAACTGAAAATCTTAACTGGAACATTGATGACATAAGAAAAGTTTGTAATTTCTCATATGACTGGGATACATGAAGTGATTATAGAAAAGCTTAGGCTGAAATGGACCACAGGAGATCTCTAGTCCAACCTCCTGCTCAAAGCAGGGCAGCTCTGCAGTCAGCTCAGTTTGTTCAGGACTTTGTTCTCAGATCTTGAAACCTCCAAGGACAGAGAATTCACAACTCTCTGGACAACCTGCTCCAATGCTTAATTATCCTGAGTGCCACGCTGTGGTGCATTACCACAGGAATGATGCCCAAGGGACTAACGCTTAGTGTGTGTAGGGTGTTGTGCTTTAATCAGAGTACATTGAGGTTGTGCGGTAGCCAAGCACATTCTATTCAGATTTTACAGTTGGATATAGTACTTAGAGGCATAGTTTTAAAATCTGTGACAGTTAGAGGTGTGCCAACTTTAGGATTGAAATTTTCTGACTCAAAGAGCTTATAGCAGCTTAAAGAACAGCATTATGAACTTCATTAATAACTGAGATGAGAAACACCTGATTGCTGGAATGAGTCACTCAAAATACACACCTGTTAAACATAATGTCAAGCATCATGTCAGTATGGAAAAGAAATTTATTTTGAATTTATTCAGTTGTTCAATACTTTGTCAAATTTCCATTCATAAAAACCCCAATTTGGTAAAAGTCTGGCATTTCCCTGATTTTGCACAGCTGAAGTGCTCTGTAGTAAGCATGTTTCTAATGAATTCAATTACTGTTGCGCTTTTTGAGCACTGAGTGAAGAAAGAGCAAAGTAACTTCTGATTAAGTAACATAAAACAGTCTACCAGGCAGATGCAACTCTTGACCTTGCTGAGGTTGGTGATTCAGCATAGGCATGGCCTCTTTCACACTGGTTTATTGGGATTATTGCTGTAGAAGGTTGACAGGCAAGAAACTCACAACTGATAGAGAAGAAAGCAAGTTTGAAAGTGCAACTTTAATCTCCAGGAAGGCTTCGACTACAAAATACACTTTAAATAGAAAAAAAATAAATATGAATGAAGTATCAGGAAAAAAAAAACACATTAGGAGAGGTGACATTAGTGACAAATTATTTGAAGAGATGGGATACAGTATGTACTTCTACAATTAAATTTCTGCTTTAAACTTTCATAAGAGAATTTATACATAAATCCTAAAACTCATCTCAAGTAATGAGATAGAAAGCATATATGGTCATTTAACCATATTCAAAAAACCTGGAAATGATGAAAGCTGTTCCTAACTGCAGCCTGTCTGGGTGCACACTGTGGCTGGAGGTCAGAGACTGCTGAAGCTCCTCTGTAACATTATAGCTCCTGTAGAAACACATTGGAGCTTTGTCCTATTTTCATTTTTGCCTGTGGAAAAAGTGCTTAAAAAGAAAAGGGCATCTGTGAGATGGTTTTGAGTAAAGCCCCACAGAAAAGTGAGAAAGAACTAGCATCTCCCAATTCATGCAGATGGTATTCATTTTTATTTTTTTTTGTTTTTGATAAAATTGAGCAGTAACCACCAAACACACAGCAGAGGGAGAATTCTCTTTAATTTTAGGATCCAAGAAAATTAAGGTACTAATGTGGCTCACAAAAGCTTGTACTTTTAACTTGCCATGCTATACAGCTATGTTAAGTTTAGACTTAACACAGTCTGCAAACTAGCCAAAAGAACTGGATGGACATGAAGGTATTTAGTACTTAGAGGTCTGGGCCTGTCCCGGACACCTTTTAAATGCATAGAACTCACTCCTGCAGAAGCTGCAGTCCAACTTTTATTCAAGGACTGTAACAACTCTGCTTCAGAGTCAAAGTGATCCTAAAGTGACAATATGTGGTGGTTGATGATGGGTATATTGCACAAGGGTTGTAAAAACTGCGCATCCCAGTTTGCTTCTGGGCACACTACAGCGACAAATTCTTCTTGAAGCACAAAACAGCATCCAGTAAGTTTCCTGTGATCTTAATTTGTACATTTGTGAATCCATATTTCTCCAGTAGCTGTTTATATTCTGAGCCACTTCTCTGCTTGCCTTCAGTCATACTGAGGGACTGCAGTACAGCTCTAGGAGGGTGCATCTTCTGTTCATCAAGCACAATTTCTGCCACTAGCAAGGCACTTCCTGTATTTCCAAAACAACCAAAAGTGGTTCAGTAAAGTATTTTTAGTTTTGAGTTTTTAGTATTTTGTTCAGAGACAGTTACAGGCAGCCCTCAGACTTGTATTTTAATGGTCTTCAGTGGAAATCAGTGACAGCACTTTACTTTCAGTAATCACTTCCTGGAAACAACCATTAACTGTTAAAAGGAAGAGGGAGTTTAGAGCACTGTCTCCATTTCAATGAAGCTCAGATCACTTCCTGACTACGCGGAGTTCAAATTCAGTCTTGCTTCCATTTGAGCTAAGCAACTCGTGTAACCATCTGTCGTATCCCAGTCTTCACATAAGAAGATTAAGACAGTCACCCATAATTTTCTTTCATAATTTATAAAGATTATGGTTTATGGCCTAGATCTAATTTTGAATGCTCTCCTATGAGACAAACTTCATAGCTACAGTTAATCCAGTTGGATTAATGAATCAGTTATCTTAGTAGTCAGACTTTTCTACTTTTTGTCATCTTCTTTGATCTTTAATACTGTTCAAATATGAGTCAGAGTGCCCTGGCAGCCAAAAGGGCCAACCGTGTCCTGGGGCATGTCAAGTACAGCACAGCCAGCTGGTTGAGGGAAGTGACTGTCCCACCCTACACTGGTGCAGCCTCACCTCAAGTACTGTGAGCAGTTTAGGGTGCCTCAAGGTAAGGACATCAAACTATTAGAAGCGTGTCCAGAGGAGCACAGCCACGACTGTGAAAGGCTTCAAGGGCAAGACTTACGAGGTCGCTTGGTTTGTTCAGCTTAGAGATGGGGTGACCTCATCCCATTCAACTTCCTCAAGGCAGGCAGTGGAGGGGGAGGTGCTGATCTCCTCTCTCTGGTGATCAGCAATACAGCACAAGGAGATGGAATGAAGCTGTGTCAGGGGAAGTTGAGGTTGGATATTAGAAAAAGGTTTTTCACTGAGAGGGTGGTTGGTCCCTGGAAGTCTCCCCAAGGAAGTGGTCATGGCATCTGTCAGAGTTCAAGGAGTGTCTGGACAATGCTCTTAGTCACATGGTTTAGTTTTAGGTAGTTCTGCAAGGAGGAGGGAGTTGGACTCGATCTTTAAGGGTCCCTTCCAACTCAAGATAATCTATGATTGAAATGTAGGACAAAGCAGAAGAGGCTACATATTTCTCACAGAATCTGTGCATAAAGTAGTGCTGAATGCCAGTGTACCATATTCTGGGCATTACTGAGATAGGAAAATGATAGCAAACCGAACTGCTGCTTCTTGATTAACCTAAAGGAACTCTCATTAGACTACTGGTATGTACAGAAATAAGCACATGCTTATGTTGTGTGATGATACTAGTCTTAGTAAGAAAGACTGGGTATAGCAGAGATAGGGGAGATGCTGTAGTTGTATCTGAAAACTGCAACTATAGTAAGGGCTTATCTTATAGTTTTCTTAGCAGCTTTATTTCCTTTGTGGGTATTACCATAATGCAGGTATAGACATTCAAGCAAAGGCTGCTACGATGTACAGAAAAATACGCTTTTTTAACATGAACTTCTTATGATTACTCATTATGTTTATAAATTAATATGCACCTTTACGCCCATAAGATAAAAAAGCTTACCTGGTTTGCAAACAGATGATATCTTGCTTAACAGCACATTTATCTTTTCATCAGGCCAGTCATGAAGAACACGTGAAAGAATGTAAAGATCTGCTTCTGGAAGATTATCCTTGAAGAAGTCACCTGTTGGGAAGCAAAGTTAGTACATTCCTACAGAAATCACAGAGTACATTCCTACAAAATGAAATTAAAATATTGCAGAGGAACTAGGAGCTTCAGCAGAGGTAAAGAAAGAAACAACAATTAACAGGTATAGGGATGCCCTGATTTGCAGATGAGGAAACTGTACTTAAAGAGAAGAGCAGATCACAGGTAAGCATTCTGTAACATATAAAAGTGGAGTCAGAGCAAGGAAGGAGGAAGGAAACATTGTCCTTCATAGCCACCATGTTGATCTTGCCTAGAAAAGCCTGAGACAAGGACATGCAGCCTCTATTCTCAGCAATACTCAAAAATGACTAATTCATACTTCCTTATTTATCCACATTCTCCAACCATAGCCAGTTTGTTTTTATCCCCACAGGCTCGAGAAATACAGTGTCCCTATTCAACATAGGTGAGCCTACATTGCCTTCTACTAAGACACATGTTTAGGGTTGAAGCAGGGTAGCACACCATTTTCTGCAGCAAAACAGCCTGTTCTGTGCTCCAGGATAACAGAAATAAGACAAAAGAACATGCGTTACATTTACCTGATACAAATGTCACAGGAGCTGTGTGTTGTCCGGAAGGTTGAAAGTAAGAGGTGTTTGCAATGACTTCTGGAAGGTCAAATACTGTGACCTTGAGATTTGGGTATATTTGTACTAATTCATGAGCCAGAGCTCCCGTGCAACCTGTTTAAAGTTTAAAAAAGGCAAATCAAGTCTTCTTTTCCCCAACAGTTGCAGACATTTTTAAAGACAAGGCTGTATAAAACATTAAAATAGAGATATCAAATCAGAATTAGAGGCAGACAGTCAGCTCCACAATTTCATGGGCCAACAGCACTTCCTGGTGCTTAAAACAATGCTTTGAAGCTTAGGGAATGCAGGCATGACCCCTTAGTGTCATAGAAATGCTAATATGACCTTTGATACCAGTACCTCAGGGGTTTTTTGGGGGGGGTGGAAGAACATTAATGAAAGCGCAAGGACTTGCAATTTGTAGATGAAGAGCACTAGAACTATTTACCATTTACAAAGGACTGATATCTGAAGTCTGACAAACACTCTCCAGCACGGTGAAGGACAGGGATTTTAGTCTTGGAATCTCTGCACAAGTGGCAAAAGTTGCACACTGCAGTGTTACGTCCTCTGACATGCTGTCTACCTCTCCAGGCACTAAGCATTCTTCTTTCAGTGGATCTTTCCCTATGTAATAACACTCCCTCTGTGCAACTCCAAGCACAGGACAAAAAAGGACACTAACAAGAAGAGTTTCTTCAGGTATATCATTGGTCTTCAACATTTTGGTGGTCATCTTAGATATTAATAATTAAAGAAACATACAAACCAAACCCATTCTAAAAGAATCAAAACTTTTTGTTCTAGCAGTGCAGTCTTTTAGTTTGACACCCCAATACAGAAGGATTCAGAAATAAATCCTTCACAACCTTTGAAAATCTTGGACATGCCGAAGGACAGCAACAGTACAGTTGAAAATGGAGGTCCCAGCCCATTATTCTATCAGCTGAGCCACAAACCATCTTGTTTTCTGTGTTGAACTGTGTCAGTACGTAACTGATTGTGACAAACATTCACTTATTTTGAACTACTCAAATATATTTAAGTAATTCTGCTTTCAGTTAACTGCACTCAGTCCTTTTATTCTGACATTACACTACCAGAAAAATAACAGTAGATAATATTATTGCAATTCTAGTAAAAAAATACATGTTTTAAGTAATGAAATATAGAACTGGAATCAAGCTTTTCCCTTTAATTTGTATGCAAGTTCAATTACAGGCAATACCTCCTAAATCACAAGCAGATTTAAACTGTGAAAGATCAAATGCTGTAGCCACATCTCTTGCTGTCAGGTGGGCAATGCTGTGCATGGCAGCCATAAAACGTTGCTTCACCTCCTGGCTGTGATAATAGTCCTAAAAAAGGAAAAAAAAGCACAGTAATTGAAGTTTATTTTCATTACTGCACTACAACTATGTACAACCAAGGCAGCAAGTGCACACCATTAACATTAGAATTCTAAAATTAAAAGATCAGTTAAAAGTGCTATTGACTAGTTGCTCGTCCAAGTCCTTTGCTGTTTCACTGTAGCGATAAGCAGACTTTTGCATTCTCTCCAAAATTCTGATCACACAGACATCTTTTGCAGTGCATCTCAAAGGGCATGCACATGGCTAGTTTGAACCTGGGCTTGGTGATGTCCCAAGGGCTGTTAAATTCAGCACTTCTGCCCACTGAAGCTGGAGTAGCATAGCAGGGAGAAGGTACAATCTAAGACGTGCTTTTTAAAGAAATACTCTGTCTTTGATATACATTTACTAACAGATTTGCTCCACAGCAAGATGTCTCCAGACTTTAAACTCTTTGAAAGGACAGATTCCAGTTTGTTTTTTTTTTTTTCAGTCTCCTGAAATGTTCCTTCTTGATAAGACTCACAAATTGCTTTCATTTAAGTCTGACGTTTATTCTCCCATGTTGAAAAAACCTAGATGATTGGGCCATAACTTAAACCAGAAACATGAAAACTCATACTGTTGTTTTGCTACTGAATACTTGCTTCTCCCCTAATGAAAAAAAAACCTCAACCCTTTACATCTGAAGTGATACATAAGCATGAATCCCTTTATGCCTCACTTTCATACAGATTTCATCAGTTATGTCGAGCTTTACAGCTACAGTGAAGTGAAAGTATCTCCAAGCTGTGGTATGCATAGTGCAACAGGTAGCCCATATATGCTGCTTGGACATACCAACCTGTACACATCTGGAGCCCAGGCCTGAACTGGTAGTGGCTCCTGCCACAAGCATCACCCAAGCAGACTCAAGTTGGCAATCCAGATGTTTAACAAAGGATGAGATCTAGTTCAGCTAGGTTAAAACACTTAATTTGCATACAAATTTAAGCATCTACTGCAGCAGCTACCCTAAAGCAAAGTATCTAAACTCTCTTTAAAAGAGCCTTTGAAGGATTCCTAAAAGAGGTTCTGTAATCTAGGTACCAGTAATCTAGGTACTAACATCAGGCTAACAGAACTTTCTTCAGTCTCCAAAAGATCTTATTCCATCAACTGTTTATAAGGGATGCAGACATCTCATTTAGCAACTGGTTTCATCAGCATCTAGAAGTTAAGCACAAATTAAGAACCTCAGGATGTGGTCTGAAGTACATTTTAAGCCAGCGCTGCTGTCAGAGTTGAAGTCCTAGCCCTCTCCTTAAACAGGCACAAATATTTATGCCCCCCAACCCACTTCACCAGGCGGGTAATTGACAAGTGAGGCTAGTTATAACCCTAAGTGATTCTCCAGTCTGAACACATCCACCTGGGCTGGCGCTGGAAAAGGAATGCTACAGAGATGGAAACAGACGGAAGAAAGGGTAATAATTCTTATCAGCAATATATTCCAGCTTGAAGCATTCACAAAACTACAAATCTTCATAAAAGAGATAGGATCCCTCCATCAACACCAATCAACTTTGAAAACAACTTTGATCACACAGTTAGCACAGATTGAACTGGACGCACATCAGTACCAAGTGATTGGCATCCGATATGGAAGGAGTGCATGTGTGATAAGGTACTACCTGGTGTTACAAAAAGGCCACATAAATGTAAATTAAACAGGCCCAGAGGTTGTTCTGGGAGTGTCAGGTGGATGGGCAACACTTTAGCCAGAGAATTTTCGTCAGCATTTCCCAGTATTTCATCAGAATTTCCCAGTATATTCTGTGATTGCTCCAGCAGTTTAGAGCCTGAAGTTGAAGAGAACACAAGTCTGAGACTAGTGAGTTACGTTGTATTTCTACCATTTCTGAGACTGACCAACTTTATTAGACATCTCAGTCTTCATTTGTCCCTAGATCAGTTCTGAGCTCTTCACAGGTAGTTGTGATACTAATAAGAGTTGACTTACCTTAAATAAATCCTCTGCTTTCTTTCCAAAGGCTCGATGGTTTTGCCTGCTGCCTTCTTTGACAGCAGACTCCAAGTTTGTGAAGAGAGGCCAAAGGTGGTCATTAGAGTGGATAATGTAGCCATGAAGTGAGTATTCACCATCTGAGGTCAGGTATGTATTTGCTGAATCTGTATTACTGTAACCTTATGGTAAGAAAACAATTGTAACCAGCTTTGTTTCAGTACTTTACAACTGTCACTTGAAATCTAAAGGCATGTTTTCCTATGTAGCTGTCAAATAGCTAGCAAATCCTGATCTTAGAATCACACTATTTTTGTGCAAAGATTTCTATGAAATAGTTCTAAAGGTCTTCTCTTCTTAAAGGAGCAGGTACTTTGTTTATAAAAAGAATTTAGGTGCCAGAGGATATAGACAGGCACTTTTTTTTTTTTTTTTAAAAAACTAGAGTACCTCAGTTATACACCTGATATCCAAGGGAGATTATTAGAAATTCTTAATTCTTGACTGCAATTTTCTTTAGGTGATGGCTTCTCCTTCCCTTAAATTCAAGCTTTCTCCAGTATGTTTTGCCTTCAGGGCTTTGCTTTCTCCTTGGTCTTGTCCTCTAACAGAGCCGAAAGCATCCTTTATTTCCTTTTCTTGGCACTTGACCATTTCAAGTCTTACTATGTACATGATGCATATGAAAACTTATAAATACGTAATGCAGACTGAAAAAATTAATCCTAATAATGACTGCCTCATCTATATACAACTTCAAGCACTGTTCCAGTCAGAGGCACTAAAGTTTAAGCTGTTGTCCATGAAGAGACACATTCCAGAGCTCTCCTTGTTAAAACCCTGCATCTCTGCTGAAGATTGTGACTCTGCATTGCTGCAGCAGGGAATGGAATTTGGCCCTTGTTTTAGATAGAATCACAGAGTCATTTGTCATTCATTGCCATAAAGGAAAAGACCTTTAAGACAATCATGTCCAACCATTAACCTAACACTGCCAAGTCCAACCACTAAACCGTGCCCCCGAGCACCACATCTACATGTCTTTTAAACACCCCCAGAGATGGCGACTCAACTACTTCCCTGGGCAGCCTGTTCCAGTGCTTGACAACCCTTTTTGTCACGATTATTTTTCCTAATATCCAATCTAAACCTCCCCCGGCACAACTTGAGGCCATTTCTTTTTGTCCTATCACTTCTTTCTTGGCAGAAGAGACTGACCCCCACCTGGCTACAACCTCCTTTTCAAGGTAGTTGTAGAGAGCAATAAGGTCTCTCTCGCCTCAGTCTCCTTTTTTCCAGCCTAAACAACCCCAGTTCCCTCAGCCACTCCTCCTAAGACTTGTGCTCTAGACCCTTCACCAGCTTCGCTGCCCTTCTCTGGACATGCTCCAGCACCGCAATGTCTTTCTTGCAGTGAGGGGCCCAAAACCGAACACAGCACTCGAGGTGTGGCCTCACCAGTGCTGAGTAGAGGGGGATGATCACTTCCCTAGTCCTGCTGGCCACACTATTTCTGACACAAGCCAGGACGCTGTTGGCCTTCCTGGCCACCTGGGCACACTGCTGGCTCATGTTCAGCCAGCTGTTGACTAACACCTCCAGGTCCTTTTCTGCTGGACAGCTTTCCAGCCACTCTTCCCCAAGCCTGCATGGGGTTGTTGCGATCCAAGTGCAGATGATACACCTGAGCTATTACACTGCTCCTTAGGACTGGCCACTCAACTTTTTCTTAGAAGTTTGGTAATTACTGTGTCCAGAGACCAAAAACAATCTAAGCTTAGATTCCTCAAAGGAGACTTGAATGTGTTCATTAGATAAAGCCTGCTCCCAAATGAAACAATTCCAGCTACTAATAATGAAAGCATAGAAGCAACAATCCATTCCCTTTTCCCCAAAATCCATGTTACCCACAATATTAAGTCAGTCCCTGTGACCTTCAAAGCATCTCTTCCAGTCCTGTATGTTTTTCAGTATGATGTGCAGTTGGGGGAGGGAAATTAGTCACCTTGGGGTGTTTTCTCCAGTAATCCAAGAGCAGTACATGCATCAAGGAGTCTTTCTGTTCCACACACAGAGGTTCCAACCTTATTTGCAATATCCACAGCCTTCAGCGGACCTTTATCTTTCAGATGATCAAATATCTTCAGCTTAGATGCTACAAACAGAGCCTACATGCAGGAAAAAAATTGTTAGTATGCTGTGTTTGAAAGACTGCAATCAAGAAACAAAAGAATGATACCTTTTGCCTACAATTATTCTATGCAGCTCCTGTTCTTTAAGAAGTGCAACACAGTTTAAGAAATTGCTATGATACCTTTCCTTCCCTCTCAGAGGGTTTCACTATCTTAGCGGAGTAACAGAATTTTGAACAGAGGCATTTGGGAGAGAACAGAACTCAAAACATTCTGGAACCAGCCTATGGATTTTGTATTAAGACCATCTCTTTATTCAGATATTCTGTACATCCCCATCTATATGCTTGTTCCATAAGGTCAAACATTCTCAAGCATCTGAACCAATGCCAAAAGTCAAATTAAATTTGATTTACCCAAAATGTAAGGAACTGAAAAGCACTAAGGCAGCGTAACAGCTTCAGTTGCTATAATCTTGGTCTTTGTTTAATAAGAAATAAGGAAATTAAGGAAAAAAATACCCCAAGCTTCAGAGCACAACTGTACTACACGCACGTCTTCATAGGTCATGTACATATGGAATGAGGAAGAGAGAACAGCCACTGCCCAATAGTGAAGAAAAATCCATGGGCAATGCAGCTATGTAAGTTGAAAAACTTAACTGAACTTGTAGAGACACGTTAACCAGACCAGAGGAGGAAAGTTAATGATATCTGATGATATATACTTCTCCATTTGAAATTAATTTGCAATTCTGCAGTTTCCATATTCTGTAACAGTTAAAACACCTAAAACCAAGGAACTTATGTAGAACACAAGAGTGAAAGGATACACAGTAGTCACAGAACCAATTTCTTTATAACTACAGGCAACTCAGGCAGTTGGACTAGATGATTGGTGTAGGTCCCCTCTAACTGTAATAGTCTATTCTAAAAATCAAAGGCAGTCAGGGAGAAAAAAAAAAATCAACATTCTGTTTAATAAAAATCAAATTGAGAAAGAGATTAACTCTGAAAGGAAGGTTTCCTACTGTGTCTCTATATACTTTATCATCTTCATCCTCTTTTTACAGTTTCCTCTGCTAGTCTAATAAGAACTTATAGCTGGGTTTTATTATAATCTAGGCTTTCACAATATTGAGCCACCTGCATCTAGTCTACAACCATTTGGCTTCTAAGACCCGCCCAATCTTTGGACTGATACCACCTGGAAACTGTAAGAACAGTAAAGAGAAGATAGGGTCAAAAACTTGGCTGATCCAAATTATTCTTTCTAGCATTCTGTAATTTTCAGTTCAAGGAGGTGGGGAGATATCAAAAGAACAAAAAAACCCCAAAGGTCTGACTACAGATCAGATCATGCAAATTCAGAACACATTAAGTTTGAGAAAGTACAATTTAACCCTGATCCTCTCCTGTTCTGCCGCAGCAGCTGTTCAAAGTAAAGTAGGCTGCATCATCTTCACCTGCAGGAGATTTCATTCTGCTTCACGAAGTTCTTGAAACAACACTCAAGGATCAAAACAAAATAGAACTTGAGAGCTTTTGTGAAACTGAATGCTTTTGTACTCCCTATTCTGCAAGTGGAGAGTTTTGTCAGATGACAGGAAATACTCATTGCAACTGGTAATTAATTTTACAAAGATCCAAGCCCTGAAGAAAAGATTTTCCACTAGTTCAACATGAAACTCAGTACTTTATACTATGACTTCCCACTGAATTAGTAGGAGTTTCTACTTCTACTTACAGTCTCCACTGTTTTTGCACAAAACCAAATTTGTCATCACATCACTGTAAAGAGTATACATAATGTGCAACAAAATGCTGATTCTCCGTTTGTTTTGGGTTTTTTTTGCTTAAATTGAAGAAGTGGTAAGCATCATCTCATTCAAGTACATGAAAACTTGCTCCCTATAGATACACAAGAAAGTTCATGAATGCAGCAGTCTCAAGGCTGCTTTATTCCAAATCTCTCAATACTGCATTGCATGCTTCCAAGTAGCACACCCACAGATCTGGAGTGACCACACTACAGTTCTCCTTCGGATCTGAGTACAGCTTTCTGCTGTTTCAGCAAAACCATTGTCCAGTCTGGCATGTTTCCCTCCATTCCCCTCCAACTTGTTACATCTTTAGTTTCAGGTTTGTCACTTTAGCATTTTTTTCCCCTTTTCCAAAAACATGAATGACTTGAAGATCAGTGATTTATTAGAATGACTGGTATTCATTTCTCCTTCATTACTGTCTTCCTACGCTAGAGCTGTGAGTAGAAAACTTGGCAGCACTTAAGATGTCCAGCTACTCATTTCTCATCACACTTGGCTGCTACACAGAGCATGTGACCTTCTGTTTGTAAGCTGTTTTGTGTCTGTCTCCATTAGATACTGCATGGAGGCTATCAACTAAACATACCTTGAACATGAAACAGGCTTAAAAAAATATCCTTAATAGGGAATAAAAAAATTTAAGATCTTCCACAGAATTCTAAGGCTAAGCATTAAAAGACAGAAAGGAAATATAATATATACAATTCTTGTATCAGTTAAGTCAGATAAGTTAACCATATTAAATGCTTTCTTTGCAGAGTACATAAAGGTAACTTCCTGCTGTTCCTGCTGGATTGTGCTCTTGTGATCAGTTAAAAAAGTCATCAACCTTTTTTTACTCTGAAGAGACAAAAAATTTTATCAAATAGGTAACTGAAATTTCATAAAACAATTAAAAGCAAATACCAAAAAAAAATGTTTGCACTGCACCAAAAGTTTCAGCTATCTTAGATTCTCTGGTACTTCAGAGGTCCTTTTTTACTAATTATTAATACATTCTTACCCTAGCAGGTATTTCACATTATCTGCTATATACTGAAGTCCAATGAAACAATCATATCAGTCAGCAATTTAATGAGTAGTTTTATTTTTTCCCTTACCTTTGAAGCTCTAAAACCATCCATCAGCTCTAGAATTTTAGATGGAAGTTTTGCTGCGCTTTCCAACACTCCATTCTGATTTTCCAAAGGTACCATAAAACCAGTTCTGACATTAGAACTGGTTTCAGAATTGTAAATAGCTCCTGAGGAACACATCCCACCGCTGTCCAACTTATTAGCACTTTTGTGCTCTGTGAAATTTGAAGATTCACTTTCTCCATCACTTAGGTTCTCAAAAGTGTCCACGGAAGGGATAGAGTCATACTTTTTGTGTTGTACGTTATGTTTAGGGGGTGGATAGTACAATTCTGCTAGCTTTTTGCAAAAGTGATTCAGAGGAAATCCCACTACATTCAAGAAGTCTCCATGGACATACTCAACTAACATTCCACCGAGGGCCTGGATTCCATATCCACCAGCCTTGTCCCTGGGGGAGAGAAAACAAAAACAACATATATCTAATTAAGGTTAAGAGTAAATGTAGCATAGAACACAAATAATCCACCAGTACTGCAGAGTCTGGAATAAAGATTAGTGTACTCAAGTTAGAAGCAGATTAAATCTACTAGTTAGGCTCAACACTTCAATTTAAAATCAGAAGATGAATATAAGGATCAGTATTTCTACAAAGGATGAATAGGCTATGGTCTTTGTGCTTCAGACAGTCCAAGTGCCATAGCCACCTAAGCAGAAGGTGTATCAGCTGACTGCAGTCAGATGGTGTTGCCATAGGTTACCCAGCATTCTCCAAGTCCTGGCTACCAAAAAGACCAGCATACTGACCCTCCTTCTATTCCACAAGAGGCTGAAGGGCCTTTAGCAATACGGTAGCTCCAAAAGAAGACATCTTAGAACTCAAGCGACTGTGTTATGCTTCTCGTGGATCTCAGTCATAGGAACATCTAAAATGAGGATCAGGAAGATAGGACTTTCCTGAGGAGGAGCAACCTATTCAAATACAAAATCCACTACTATCCCATTCAGCCCTATCCAATTCTTGTGTAACCCTCTGAGACAGAAGTAGAGTTGTGGTTCACAAGACTGTGCTCTTAGATGTCATGGTAATACTAACAGTTTGGCACAGGAATGTATTTTCACAGAAAGTAACCTTGGAAATCTAATTTGTCTTTGGGTGCAATTATGCAAATTCCACTGTGGACAGAAAAGCATATGGGCAGATAAGCTGCAATAGACTCAACAACTTTACTGTGCGCATTCAAGGAGCAAGGCAGTTAGAAGTATGCTTACATGATAACACCAGAATCTGAAAGCTTAAGTCAGCGAGCTTTGAAACCAAAGGTCAGTCAGTCTCAGATCCATTAACTTCAGATAGTATGGAATTACACAAACTACTTGTGAAAGAAGGTTACTACACAAAGATTGTAGATTTTTCATCTTAGATTTGATCAGAACCAGCTCTTATGTTTTCGGAACTTATTTCTGGATTCCCTTTCTGACAGTCTCTTAAGGAATGAGTATCCCAGCAAATGGGATTTTTGAATGGCTGTAAACTAGGGAACAGAGCTTTTCCTTTAATCTTGCATTTTAAGCACTATTGCACAGCTTTGTCATTGTTTAAATTATTCCTTCTTTTATAACATACTTAAGACTTACACCATCAAAATTAGGAACATTCTAATGACTAAAAAGTCTTAAATTTTAAATGAAGTAGCAGTCCAGTAGGATGAAGTCATTCTGGTATATGCTGACAGGGATGCAAAAAACATTGTGACCATCAAAAGCAGTAGTATCATACTCCCAGTAAGGACATTACCTCAGTTGGCCACATCTTGTTATTTTTATACAGAACTTTACATTCTGGCATTGCATCCTGAGGAAGATTTTCTACTACAAGTCCAGCTTCTAGTCCAAAAGCATGAGGCTATGTAGTTAGTAACAGTTCCTTCCATTGAGTTTTCCGCTAAGTGTCTGCCATGCTAAACCCCAGAATATATCAGTACTTACATAGGTCTCATAACTAGCTCTGGCTAATCTGACTGGCTTTTGCAACTGGATGCTTTTATTAGCATAGCACTAACTTTAAGGATTCATTTATAACACTATACATAGCATCAGCTAATTTGCATTATAATAAAAAATACAACTCACTTTAAAGACTTCTTTAAAATACATTAGAAGCTGAACACTAATTTCTTGCATGTCTATCAACTATTAGTTGAATGGATACTCAACCTTAATTATCTTCACATATCTACAAATTAGATGGGTCCCACCTTTAGTTCCTTTAAATATGAGGTTAGAGGCTTTGTAGAGCACAGAGACAAAAACTACTGGCCTGACAGAAGTAAGGAGAAGGAGAATTTGGTTGCCTTTCTCTTAGGAGAGGCAACAGCTAGATGCCCAGTCAGCATACACACATTATGGAAACAGACAGAGATGCATTTCCATTTGCAAAGGAACTTCTGAAGGAGCAGGGACAGGCAGGTACAACAAAAAGATTTGCTAGTAAGTTCTGGTGAACATAGAACAACTATTTCATATAGAGGAGTCAACTGTAGCAACATGATTGATTAAAAACAAGACTCAAAGTTGAATCTAGGGTAAGTACACCTCCCTTTACTTCTGTAATCCTGCACCTGGAAGATTTTTGCTCTTATACTCAAAGAGCTGATATCCTCAAGCTACCCGTGCTGTGAGACTGTAATTATTCACAAAATCTAAAAGACACATTTGCCATAGCTTTGAAGGAAGTAACTCTTAAGAGAAAGCATACAAGGGAAGAAAGCTAGACATTTACATTCTACATTTTATTACTTCATAGTTAAGTCTGGAACTTTAGAGCTCCAGCCTCTGTAATCACCTCTTTCCCAGAGAGCAGTAGGGTGCTTTGGTTTCATTGCCACCATTCAGAACAGAGCTAACAAAAACAGCATAGGATCTTCAGACTGGAAGTTGTGAGCAGAGACAGAGGAAGTTGTTCACAAGGGAAAGATGACAAAATAAAGAGCTGGGTCAAAGAGGCTGGCAGAAACTAAAGTCTACTCATTACACAAGCCCAAAACAGTTAGGATTACTATGGTCCAGCCCTCTTTCTACAGAGGGCAGAAAAGAAGAAAGAGACCCTGTCAGCAGGCAAAGACACCTTGCTTGGAAAGAGGAACAGGAATAAAACAGAAAGTCCATCTTTCCGCGGCCAAATTTTTCAAGGGTTTTAATAATCTCATCACAGTCCACCTTGAGATAGTGCTTTTCCCTCTTCCCTTATTCATACTTGAAGTCAGATATATAGTTTTAGAATTAGTCAATGTCATCAGTGACTGACTTTTAAAATACTATAGGCCAATTTTCTGCTTGCTGTAAGACCACCTCAATTCAATCCTCAATAGCAAAAGAGTCAATTTTCTTTTAATTTTTCATGTGATCATTAAGTCTTGTATGATTTCACAAAATTAAGTCACCATTAAAAAAAATAAACAAATGGTCACTTGAACTGCAATAGTGTTGAGAAAAAACTCTATGCACATAAATGTGTAACCAACTATGGGTGTCCATGGAGGAGGGGACAAGAAACACAACCAAACAAAAAACCCCATGAAAGACTTCTTACTGTTGTTTTGCAAAATGTATAGGACGCTATATTTAGTAGTTCCTTTGTCAGAGCTAGAGCAAATGCTTCCTATCTTCTTGATTATAGGAATGAATATTGATTGGCTTTTGCTCCAGAGAGTAATGAAATATACTCTCTGAACCTTTGGTACTTGAGAAACCTCGCTGTCACACACCCTGTTTAGCAGAATGAAAAGAATTACCCAGCACTGCTCATGAACCATTTTGCTGCAACACAGCACTCCTAAAAGTGTATTCTCTTCCAGAGGAAATAATCAGAATATTCCAAAATATTTTTCAACCTGACATTCTTCCTAAAAATTCACGGTCCTCCTGCAAACTGCAACTTTCTGATCAGCTGCATACAAAAGATCACCTTCCAAAAACCTAACTAGGAATTTGTATTACAAACTGTATTCTTGGCAAAAGATTCTTCTCTGCATAATCCAGTTTAGCTTCAGTATCTTTCATATGCTGGGAACCTTACGTGTTCAGAAAGCATGCCTCATTCACATGTAAACACTTAAATAAATCCAAAGTCTACACTCCTTCCCCTTTCCACAGTAAAACATGACTGTATTGTTTTATAGCACACGTGCATATAAAAAAATCCCACCACGTTTGATATTCTTACACAGTCAGAATTGAGTTAGAGCCAAAAGTTCACCTCAGATCACCAGATATGCAGTCCATAGTACTAACTATGGCCTGATTTGCCTTCACTAAGCTTCAGCTAACACAAAGCAAAGGCAAATTCCATAAAGTCAAACATTCCTTGTTGTAAAACTCCAAATAAAAGTAATGTTTAGTTTTAAACAATCTAGTCTACTTCATCTTAGGAGTAGTTTGGTATTCTGTTCTCAGCCTATTCCTTCTGTGGAATCAACATTGTCTGTATTGCAAGGGTAGAGGAAACATATAAGCTAAGAGACAATTATGGCACAAGAACATGTATAAACTGGCCACAAGAATAAGTGAAAATTAAGTTGGCATTTCTTGCATCAGAGCAGTGCTATTTTGACACACTGAATAAACCAAGTTCCAGCTTCTTTCAATAAAATCCTTCAATACCCTGATTATCCAATACTGACTCTATTTACCTGTTTTATAGTGAGAACTATCTATTGTCTCAGGTATCCAAGCTGCCTGAATGCCTCTGTTAAGAGAGGTAATCATATATTGCACGAGTGCAATCCAGAGTATCTCAACAGTCTTCACTTTTCAAATTTGTTAGGGCACTAAAAAGGTAGCTCACTTTCCCTGGAGGAATGGTAGTTCTAGACAAGCATAATAAAATACCCAGCTTGCATCACCCATGCTATCACTTACCATATATACACAGCAAAATTTCACAGGATAAAGTGTTTTATGCTAGTGGCTAATAACATACTCTAAAGCCTATTCTCAAGTACTGTATGATAGCTTCAGGGTCTTACTTACATTGGCTCTCCGCTATGAATGTATTCCCATAACAGCTCTTCTGACAGTTCGGAAAATTTTACTTTAGTCTCTTCATAGAAATCAGTGACTTCTGTCTCTAGTTGATTATCTACAGAAAGTAAGAGGTCTTATTAGAAACAGAAATTGTAGTTTAGAGAGCATAACATCTCAGTTTTATTTCAGTTCGTATTCATTTGATGTTTTTGCTTGGGAAAAATTAAAGATACCACACAGATGTATGAAATGACTAATAATGCTCTTCAGGGACAGTGGACTCAACTTCCCCAAAAAAGTAAAAGCTTGCATTTTCAACCTCTGCAGTCCTGTCTTGGGGGTAACAGGTTGCTCGCTCTGTGTGGGATGCACCCTTAAATAGCAGAGCTATTTATGGACTGCTAGCGTACACATCCAGCAGTGAGTACAAAGAAGGCTACAAATACCCTTCTAACTCTATGATTGTTGTCAAAGAACTCTTAACACCACATTATAGTTAAACACGTAGCTATTACAAATGTTTGAATGTGAACATGCAGCTGCATCTGTACTGCAGACTCAGGCATCCAGCAGTCCCATCAGTAACCAGTGTTGTTTTTAGACTTCTGTATCTAGAAGTGGTTGAGAAAAGGCCAGAGGTGCAATAAAATACTGCACATCTGGGTGTGGATCCTGTTGCATGTGGTACACCAAGTCTGCTATCACTGCAGATGAAGGCTTTTCCAAAACATGTTCAAAAGGAAACAGCCTTGCACAAATGAGCGTGCATGGTATGGATTATTAGTTCTCTGTACTCTTTCCTATAAAAATCAAGGTCAGCATCTCCTGCTACCACTGTTCAGATAGCAATGGAAATTCTTGAGGCGTAAGAAAGATCCACGGTTCAGACTAAGGGAAAAATACTAACCAATTGCTAATAGTCTTAGTGTTGAAAAAAACATTTAATGACCCAGATGAAATAAAAGAGTTGTTGCATATGAAAACAGATTACTATGTCTTTCAGTATAGATAAAAAAATCCAATCAGCTCAAGATGAAAATTCCATCTGTAACATACGTGCTACTTAACAGCGTTGTAATTATAAACTAAAACTTAAAGTGTGTTCTAGAAAACTGTTCCATTGATCGCATCACTTGGGGAATATGCAGACTTATGGTATTCCTATTCATATGACATGGCTTAAATTTGTAAACTTCAAATGATATGTGCTGTCATAGCATTAGTACTGCAGTTTGCACTTTTACTGTCTTCCTACAGTAAACAATGAAAGGCATTATTATTCTTGCCGTATTGCTCACAGGAACGCCTTGATAACGTTTCCTTTCTTTTGCAGCTGCTCTTTCTAATGTACTAGCATGTTAGTAAAGGTACTGGATCACTGACTTTATTGCTGTTGTAAGAGTTAAGAGCAATCATTCCAACAAAGATTAAAAGCTGTAAATAATTTGTCTACATAAAGACTATGTCAAGTGAAATTTCAGAGAAATGATTCTTGCAAAATTTCCACTAAAAGGATATTGGCATAATTATCAGAGGAAGTCACTCAAACAAAACACTTGTATTAATGGTGCAGTTCTCATAAAAAATGCTCACTTATTATATAAATTATCTGATGAAAAAACCTGATGTATTGCTCCCTACAGTTCATTAACACTCTGAGGCATTAAGCCATTACTTTATTCATCCCCTAACAACGGGCTCTAAAGTTTCCCCTATTTACTGAAAAACGAAGTAACTACAGACACAGGAAAACTGCTTGTATTTATCAGCTAGTGTACACAGAACACAGGAATAAAGTTAATATGGATCAGACTCTGCTCAGTCCCACAGTCTGTAGTGCCTTATTTGAACTTCATTTAGAATATTCCCACAATATATGCTGGTCTTTTAATTAATCCCACGGCTTTCAGAGACAGTAATTCTAAAGTCTATTGTATATTGTCATCCTCCTTCCTGCGTGAAAACTGAATACAATAAGAAAGTTGGCTTTTGTGGGACATTTTAAAGTTACATCTAGATAATTCTCATATTGATTAGGAAGCCAATTCAGACTGTATATGAAAAATTTCCATCCTGTTTCTTCACTTGTACAAGTCCTTATGAGATTATTTTTAATGAAAATACTGAGTTTTAATAAAATGACAGAAGTACCTTTACTGCTGCAATGTACAATAGCCACTCCTGTGAACACGCTGTGCTCCTTCCCACTCAACCTGTCAGGGGGAAAGAAAAAAGTGCATTAAGCAAGTTTTATGAAGTCTCTCATGTGCAAAAATGTTCTACATATAATTATGTTATTACATCCTGAGAAACCAACCATTATATTAAGATATCACTTGATAGCTCTGACATGTATCCTAAATAAATATATTGAAATAAAAAAGTGAAAAGACATTGGCAAAACAAACAAAAAAATATTATCAAGAGATTCAGTCATTTCAAGTCTCCAAAATCTCACTTGTACTGACATCCACAATTTGGAAAGACAGTCTATGGTATCAGCTTATTTACTGTACACAGGTAGAAGTGACTACCTCACACGCATAAGGAAAAGCCTAACCCCAGAGCCAGGTGCACCCTCTGGCAGTGCCTCCAGAGCGCCACACGGCGGCCGATCCATTTTGAGGGCCTTAAATTTATTCATCTAAGGTGTGAGCAATGGAAGTGTAATAAATAGCATGACAACCTGAATCTTTGAAGAGACTAGCCAAGGAATAGTATCCTAGAGATTAGCCAGGCTATTATTTGATGTGATTAAAAGCATCTTGCACTCTTACTATCACCCACAAGATTTGACATAATTAATTTTAAGATGAAACAGTAAGTAAAAATTTTAATCTAACATCTTGGATACATGCAAATATATATCTTGTCTGCATTTTTTCCTGTTCATACAGAACAAAATTAAGACGAGTTAAAAACCTAAGTTTTAAGTGCATTTCATAGCCACGATTAAGAGACTGACCTACTAAACTTAAAAAAAGCCAAAACATTTGCATGTGTTAGTAGACTAAGCTCTGTAAAAAAAATAAAAATACTACTTTTGAACTAACCAAACTTGGCAAAACTTTAAGCAAAAAGTTGCAAAATCTCTTGCCAGATAGACTCCCAAAGGAGTCTCCTACTAATAACATATGCTGCTGCCACCTTTTTTTTTTTTTTTAAGACTACTACTTTTAAGTTAGTAACATGCCACAAAGGATCACAAATTCAACCTAAGTCATCAATGAAAAAAACTAAATCTAAAATAGACTTACAGGGCAAAACTCCAAAAAACTACCAAGCCACTTGTATTCACTCTTTAGATGCCAGAGTTAGACTGTAAACTGGTGAAACAAGCAGTGCAACTTTTCTGTAATCCCCTCATAAGAGAAGCATGATTAGTGAATTCATCACATCTCATCCTTAAGAAAGAAGGTGACTAGAATTATTTAGTTGTTTTGGTTTCTGTAGGTTGTTTTTTTTCTTAAAAAAAGTGCTACAAGACACATGCAGCTTGTGGGGAGAAGGATCCTTTAGGAAAAAAAGCAGAAGCGTCAAAAGCCACCAGCCTACCATCTATGGAGAACACTGATGGAAGTACATTTTTTTTCTTCCTCAGTCAAACTACAGAATTTAAAGCAATTGTCCATGAACCCATATCACCATGTACTTTCTTGTAAATGCAATATTGTTCCATTAAACATCAAGCCTCAGTCCACTTCTGATAGTTGTCTGCCTTCCTATCATGATTTCTCTCTGTATCTCCACTTCCTGTACCAGCTGAAGCATACACAGTGTCTTGTGGTAAGTGACTTTCAAAACTAATCCCAAGTGAAAAAAAAAAAAAAAAAAATTCATTATGTCCCTGATCAGTTTCCTAAGGTGAAAGGGCAAGATTAAGCAGCTGTAACATAAAAGCATGTCCAATTTTTTCAGTGGCAGAACTGGCTTACGCTGTTTAAAAATGATTGAAAAATTGGTGTCCACAGAGTTCTTCACACACATCAAGGAATCCTTACAGCTCCTTTTAAACCAGCTTAATATACACATTTGGATTCTTAAAGTACAGACCTTGACAGCATCCTATACGCATCTTGCTTATCAACTGGTTTCTCCAGGATCTGCTCATCCACAGTCTAAAACAGAAAGATAGAGTGAGCATGCTGCTTTTACTTACTTTTCAGAAACTGAGGTCAGAAATGACGTTTAAACCACAATTTGGACCAGGGCTTCAAACAGGAGTATACTGAGTAGAGCAAGAGGCACAGATACTTTGGTAAAATAGGGAATTTAGTGTCAAGTACATAACGAGTACAACACTCTACCCCCCAGGGACTGCAGTGCTCAAAAAAAAAAAAAAAAAAAAAAGGAGAAATTCAACTAGAGTTTGNAAAAAAAAAAAAAAAAGGAGTAATTCAACTTCTTTCATCCTTAACTGTTCACTGTCTGCATGGAAATGACAGGTGATGCCCACTACAAGGCACAACACTGAACAGTTCACATGATCTGCACTTCTTGACAGTCAACAGTTGCCTGAGAAAAGAATTTCCATTATGTACTAAAGGATCCAAGGCAATACTTATGCGATACTAGTGTCTCTGCAAAAACAGCAGCAAGGCTTCCAGCACTCAAGATACAGAAAATTGCCTTGTTGGGAAAAAACCCTAAAACCCATCCACACAAAACCCAAAAGATACATCATATTGCAGGTATAACTTCTCAGTGAAGAAAGTTTTCAAACTTTACCTCTAAACTTAAAGATACAAACACTTGAAAATAAGACAATGCTAAACCACATGAGACTTCTTACCACAATAGTGTCTGCTCCTATGACAACATCAGGTGTTCTCAGGTGCTTCTGCGAAGGCATAAAGAAAGAAGGTATTTCTCAAAAGAGGTAGAAAGAGCAAAATCTTTTAAAACTTAAGGTAAGAAAACAGAAGTAGGGCTCTACGCTGACCTAAAAACAAGACACTTTCTCCTTTTGCGACATTTACAAAATCGTAATCATTTGTATCGCCATGAAAGTGAGGAAAACAGGAGGCTCATGCAGACCATTCTCAGGTTACGATTTTGCCCAAGTATGTTACTGATGAACAAATGCAGTCAGTAAAGAACTAGTGACAGTCTGAAAGGTCAACCTAATCTTCAAGGTGGCAGACAGAATTTCTTTAAAGGAAGCACCCTGTGTATGGAAGCCAGGAGTACAGTGTTGAAACCCTCTAGACTTATTTTTCCAAGGCAACTTTTGCTGAAAAAAAAAATAAAAAAAAATCACTTTAGCTACACTTTGCTTACCTCTCTCAAAATGGAACACATACAGCCTATTTTGAGGAACTGAGAGGTAGAGGGATATAAAGATTCTTTGTAGTCTTTTCTTAGCTTTAAACTGTAATCTCTTCCTACAGCTGAGTTTTGATTTGCTTGCATGTTATGAGATACTTATTATTTAACACAAGACAGGAAATTTGTCTGTGTGATCATTACATTACAAACTTTGTAGGGAGGTGATTCTTCTACAGAAAAGCTGTTGATGTGCTTTAAGTAGTAGACCTAATTAAAGCTATCATTTAAAAAATTCCTGTGTGAAGAAGCCTTTTGAAATCCACTGCACTAGCATTCTCACCAGCACAGTGTTCTGCAATGAAAGCATAATGTAAGTTAGTTAGCAAGGCTGGGTTTAAAATCCACTCTCCTAATGTAATTCTCTGAAAAGAAGTCGACGGAAACCTGGATAACGATTTACATTGGAGATCACGCAATATTTGCTTTGAAAAATGGTGACATCTGGCAACATTGTTGGTTTAAAGTGTTCAACATTCCTTTTCTGCCATCAGTATAGGTTTGGCAAACATACTCCACTCTTACAGAGCTGTATTATTAAGAAATTATTATGGCACATTTGAGAGGATCTAATCAGCTAGACTTCTAAATATGGTCTGGTAGAGAACAGCCTCATGTGCTGAAACACAGTGACTGCAGCCAAGGGCAGAAGTCAAATACACCACTGATGGTGTAAGCTGAACCACTGGTTTTGGTAATATTTAGGATACAAAATGGATGCCTTGACTACAGAGGCTGAAATTGTATCAGCTTCTCTCTTCTTAAAATGAAGTTGCCTGTTTCTTTGTCCACAATGCTTTAAAATAGAATGTTTCTTCTCTTTCTGCTTTCCTCAAGCACCTCTATACTCACATATTCAAAGCTATTGTCACAACTGTTCAACTACTGTTCAAGGAATGCTATAACAAAGCACTGGATTCACATCAGCGTGTTTCTTCATAGGATCTGCCTCCACAATTGGTTTGTTCCAGATATTTGGAACAAACAACTGTCCAGCCACACACCTGACTGTTGGAAGGAACAACTCAGTATACATCCCAAGCAAGAGTAGGTGTGCTGTTGACAAGAGATGCAAGCCACTTCTGTTTGAGGAAAGCCCAAACTGCAGGAATGAGACCTTCTTTTGACTAGTTGAGTTAACTTCAGGAAGCTATCTTTTGTAAGTGACTGAAAAACATCCGTTTCCCTTCGGCGGGGAAAACGCGCTCAAGAGACCACCTAAGCAGCAAATTAAGCTATGGTGACACACACCACTTAAAGATAAAAATCTCACTGCCAAAATAGCTGGTAACTTACTACATGCATTCTGTTTGCTACTTCAAGAGCTTTCTGTTTTGCTGTTTCCACAGCATACTCATAAGGGGCTGCAAAAGATGACTTTTCAAGCGTCTCCTTAAACCAGGATGGAACCACCTCAAACCGCAGGCCCTGTAACGAAGAAAAGCAAAGTCAATCTAATCTTGCTAGTAAAGGTTGTTCCCAAGACATATTAAGCAAGTGATAAATCTGATTTTTTCCTCTCTCCATTTCAATACCCTCCTAAACATACAGGGGAAAAAAAGTGCTTCTATTACAGTGTCTGGTATATACATACCATTTGCAAGCAGTCCAAAACAAAAAAACAAAACCAAAATCAGATAGAACTTTTAAACTTGTGTGCTTGATTTTAAACTTATTTATTAGAATCTAATCACATTAGTAATTTCACCATTCTTCTCCTATAAAAGAATCTAATAGTATAAAATTTATGCACTTCATAAACAGATTATTCTACTACTGAATTGTTTTCAGTTCAATCCATCCATAGCACTAGTGCACCAGTAGTACACATTCTGACAGAAGCTTTACCACCCATGCTTTATGTGTTATTACACGTGATAAACAGAAAGCAAAAGCCAGTTTCTGTATGGTTTTGCCAAAAAGCCTATTCTTCCCACTTCTTGCCTCCAGGTTATACCTGTAAATGTACTACACCCAGCAGGCACATTATGTTTCTAATAACTTAGTGCACACTTGAACCTTGGAGCTTCTCCAGATCTCCGTATTTTGGAAATAATATACGTTTTCTCATTTAAGTTCAGCTGCTCCCTCGAAGAATACTATCAAAATCTAATTTAGAAGCATTATAACACTGAAGTGCCATTCAGAAGCCTCCTGCAGCCTGCCCAGTGAGGTCTGCATGTTCCTCCACAGGGGCTTAATGCTCCGAACGAAGGGTCACCGCTGCCTCGGTGCTCCGCAAGCGCTTTACAGCAAGAAGAGACAGCAACCTTACCCCCCTGCCCCCCAATACTCGTCCCATGAAGTTTTCATACATTTCAGAAGCCCAAGTCAAATTTTCAGAATAAGGTATTAAGTATGTAAAGGACAACAGAAGTACATTTTTAAGTTACTTCAGTCCACTGCAAGCCCTTCCAAACTTTTNAGGCGAGGCGAGGCGAGCGGCCCGGCCGCACTCACCACGTTGGTGAGGATCTCCTGCCGGCGCGGCGAGGCGCTGGCTAGCACCACCCTCTTGCTGACCCGCT
>VXBL01008151.1:89156-122713 GCA_013400195.1 Aramus guarauna
ATAAGGTATACAATGGGGACAGTAATTTTATATTGTGTTTTGAAAACACTTGAGGAGAGGAGAGGAGAGGAGAGGAGAGGAGAGGGGAGGAGGAGGTTTATTGGTTCAGCTGGAACCCCAGCTCTTCCAGAAGATGACTTCCAAGGCTCCAAGGTCAAGAACGTTTGGGGAACTCTTAAGACTATGTTCGTTATTTAAATCTCCACAAGAGGGCAGTGCACCCCGTCATTTGTCTACGTATTTGCTCTCGCACTTTAACTTTGAAGTAGCTCTATAGAGCTGTTACTTAAACGGCTAAAGACCACACACCGCAAACACTGGAAGTCATAGTTTTAAGTGTAAGGATTACTTAATATAACTGGGTATGCATACGTGTGTGTACATATAGGGACAATCGGAGCTAATGTCAATGCCAATAGGTCTAGCAGTACCTTGAAAGAGATGTGTTGAGATTGGAGTTATAAAGGGACACCATAAACACATTAATAGGTGCTAAGATATATTTGTAACACAGCTTAAGGCCCCTCCAGCAAATTTGCATGGTTGTAAGAACAGGAATAATTCCATCCTGTGACCCAAATAGCTTTACTGAATATGGAACTAAATATTGAGTGTAAAGATTGTCAGATTAAAGGCTTTATTTTTGTCTTCTATTTTCTCAATCTGATCAGATTTGTCAATTGAAGAAAAGTTATTTTCTGTATTTTATCTTATTTTTGTACTCCTTTAAAGGTTTAGTTTTAGCAGCAGTATGTGGGAACACTTACCTTGTTAAAGAATCTCAAATATATTGACATTTTAGGTAAAAGTGTACAGAATGGTTTGCATTATTCATCACAATGGGGTGAGATACCGATGCGTTCTGCATATACTATGGAAGGCAAGGTGAAATAGGGAAAGGAAAAATGTCAGCCTGTGGACAATATTGAGGAACTGAGGAAACAGAACCATCAGTGCCGAAACTTTTTGAAGGAGAAAAAAACATTGTGCCTCTGTATAGAGTTTCTAATTGAGGTAGTGGTACAGTCTCTTTGTAGAGGTAAATTATGGGAGGAGGCTTCCAGTCATTTAACTTCTATATTTGCCTTTATTTTCTGAAGCCATATGGGTTTGGGGAGGTGAGAAAGACCTGCAGCCTATTGAAGTGTTTGCTGAGGTCCCCAGGAATATTATTTCCCAGGTCATGAGCCTGCATGGCTTTCCATCGGATGAACAAACTGCTGTTACAAGCATGTAGATGGCAAAATCCAAAGATGGCTGTCAAGAAGAAGGTGGTAACAGTCCTGAGATACCAACATTTCTTTTGTGGTGTGGGTCCGTCGTAACATGGAAGTCCACCAACATCTGGATGTCTGAATGCAACCAACAGCCAAAGCAGCTGTCATGTAGGTGTTGGAAACGGAGGAAACAGCCAACATGAATGCTGCTGAGTGATAAAATGCTTAGTATCTACTTTTGATCAGATAATTTGCACCTTTTGTGCCTGGCAAGCCCACATTTCTAGAGATCTGAGTGTCTCTGTGAGATGTTTGCTCTGTATCTAGGTAGTGGTTTATTTATCTGTTCATCACATTCCTTTCCTTACAGCAGAGATCTGGATATTTGCTGCTGCTTCCAGCTTTCATAGTGACAAGGCTCCAAGTTTCTAAAATGAAATTGGCTGTTTATGAAAAAAAACCTGTTTACAGACATTCTCTAACTGCCATTGGTCTCTTGCAGAAACTAACTTTCTGGATCTTCTTCCAAACTCTCACTTACTGTGTTTCTCTCCCCTCCCCCCCACCGTCCACTGCCACAGAGGTTACTTCTTCAGTCTCTCCCCCATCTCTCCTTTCAATCTGTTTATACCTCCCTTAAGTCTGTTGTACTTTCTCCTTTGACAAGGCTGTTCAGGTATACAGCACAGGAGCCAAACCTTTGAGTTTCCTCAGATTTAAGGCACTCAGCAAAACACTTCCCCATTTTTCTAGTACCTCACCGTACCCAACAACAGCATTTAAGGGTGTGGAAGATACTGGGGAAAGCTTCATAGGACAATTAGCCTTGGCAGCTTGCAGCAGGACAGCATGTGCACTTTACTTTCTCCATCTGAGCAACTGTGGCATGCCAGAGCCAGGTCATGTGGACAGTGGTGCAGAAACTGGGGAAAGAGGACCATCGGGGTCCCAGTGCTGAAAATTTCTGCAGAAGGAGAAGAAAAAGAATGACTGTAGGGCATCATCATGAGCCAAGACAAGTCAAGCAGGGGGCTGAAGTATTTATTTATGCTAAAAGCCAGAAAGGTATTCTGTCTGGCAGCTCTGAACTTCTTGTTTTGTAGTTAAATAATTCTGTGAGTGTCCCTATTTGATAGTATATTCCAACTGTTTAAGGAAAAATACTATGAGTGATAAGACTTGTAACCAAGTCATGAAAGACCAGGAGTTCAGTAGGAGTCCAGACTTTTAGACAGGCAGGGTTTTTTTTCCAAATAAAAAAGCAAGCATTAAAAAAAGATATTTCAGCTAAGCATTATGCTCTACTCTACTACATGGTCCATAATTACACTTTATAAGTTTGACAAGAGAACACTTACTTGCAAAAACTTAATCCAGAATGAAAGTGATCCAAATATGTCAAGATTAACAGTATGATTGAAATTTTGGTCTCAATAACTCCTTTTAAGACTATGAGCTGTGGCATAAATGAGGAAAGACAGTACAAGATTTATTCCAATAACAAGTTCCTCTTTTTTTCAGGATGGATTTAATTACCAAGTACAATAAGCAAGGCTTATATCCTAAATGTTCTTGTAAGAGTCATTTTATATTAGAATTTTAATTTTGGGCACTTAAAAGAACTGCGGCTTTAGATACATATAAAAATTTTGCCAGTAAAACTGATTCTCCTAATGCACTTTGCCAGGACTAGGTACTGACAGAATATCTTAAATCAGCTTCTCTAGCAGAACTTGTCAGGTCATTGAAAAAGACCTTGTTACGTGCTCTTTCAGCAAAGGGACAGGAGAGTGTCCAGTGTGTTTGTGACAATTCAGGCCAGGAAATCATACTCTTCAGTAATGCAGCTATAACAGCTTTTAAGTATAGACTAGGCTGCTCCCTGAGAAGTTGAAAGAGAGCCAGCAACTGTGAATGGCCCTGCCCCGAGAGGACAATGAGGTCTGCTGCTAGATAGCTCCAACAGCAGCAGCCTTCAAGACAGTCGGGTGATGGAAAAAATGAGAGCAGAGGTGAGAAAAGATGCCAGAAGGGTCATACATGAGTTCATCTTTACCTGAAGATGAGGGACTGCTTCATCAAGGGAGTTGGACAAGGTGACCTCCAGAGGTCTCTTCCAACCTCAACCATCCTGTGATTCTGTGACTTGTCAACAGGGCTAAATGAAAGTGGGCCAAGCTTGTGGCCCAGGCTCCCCCTGGGGCACTCTCAGCTCCCTCCCTGACTTTGGGATGGCTTCCTCCAAGACAGTAGCAGGCAAAGCTCCCTGCTGCATCCCCACTGGCAGCACCCCACAGCAGGCAGGGTGGAAGAGGTCAGGCTCCAAGGCAGTTCTGGCAGGCCTTGCATGGGAGTGTGAAGCTGGCTAGAGTGGAGCCAAGGCGCTGTACTGTCCAACTTATGGTTCAAGCACTGCCATTTCAAGAAAAGGAAAAACAGGGCAATCACATGATGTCACTTCCCCTTAATACTCCTCCAACCTCTGACCATTTTAAGCTTAGGGGTTTTCCTGAGTTTGTTGGGGTTGTCCTCTTTAGTAACCTACAATGGATTTCTTTTTCAGGTGCTTTTCCAGTTTCTCTGGAAAAGAGAGTACCCAGGTACTATGTGCATCCACAACATCCTTGGCAAGGTGTTCCCCAGTTATGCTATGTTTTATGAGAAGAGATACTAACTTTTTGTGGTTTTGAGTCTGGATCTCATTGGCTTAATATGTTATTCCTCAGTTCTTGCTTGGGCAAAGGCAGTGAATCTCACCCTATCAGCTTCTGCACTCCATTGAGGATTTTGTAGACCTCTTGCCCACCTACCTTACATTGTCTCTTTTCTGAGCTGAAGAGTCCTAGTCTATTTAACTCGTAAAGTTTTAAATTTATACCTTAGATCATCCCACATGCCCTTCTCTTGACATTTTCCAGTTCTTGCAGATCCTATCTGTGATGAAGAGACCAGAAGTGCACGAAGTAAACAATGTGTTCGTGAACCATGGATTTCTACAATGCTGAGCTAATGCGTGGAATTACGTATTATGATTCATACTGGTCACTACCAAGCAACATGATTTTGTACACAAAGCTATGACTGGATTTCCCCATGTGTATTACTTTACACTTAGCAATGCTGAATTTCTCCCTCAAACATTCATGCTATCATGCACACCATTGAGCATGTAGCACATACCCTTGAAATCACCTCAGAGTGACACCACTCTGGTGGGCAGCAATCTAGACCTCATGTTATTTTAAACACTCTGAACAGGAAAAAAACAACAAAAAATGATTGAGTGACTTTAGGATGATCTCTGGCCCTCTCATGTATCAACATAGATGTAGCCAAACAGACATTGAACCCAAAATGGATCATAGTCAGTCTAGCAAGCCACCACCAATCCTGACTGTCCCTGCCCAGCCACCCTGGGCTCCCCTCTCCCTGTCCAGGGCCCAGGACCCCATGTCAGCCCCCTGGAGCCATCAGCGCCTGCCCCAGCGACACCGCATCAGGGCCAGTCTCCAGCTCACCACAGCCCTGCCCTGCCTGGCCATGGGCCCTCGTCCCAGCCTCGGCCTGTCCCTGTCCCCATGGAGGTGCCCGATTCCCCGGGGCTGGGGCTGCCCCGCTGCCCCCGGCTGCCCTGTGCCTGGCTGGGGCTGGGACAGGCCCTGGCTGCCAGCCCCCTTCAGAAATACATTAAAAATTAAAAATATATGTATTTGGTGCACCTATTGGGCAAGGAGAAGGATTCTAAGTTAGTCAGCATCTCATTCAAGTATTGCTGCTTTTAAAATTTGTGTGAAAGGGGTATGGCAATGCCAGCTTCTAAAATATATATAAAAAAAAAAAGAAAAAATGAACAGGTATGCAGTTAAAAAAAAAAAAATCCATCTTCAAAATTCTTGGGAAAAAGATGAGACTTAAAATGATACAGAAATCTAAAAAAAAGCACAATAGCAAAGGGAAATGGATTCATTATATTTCATAACTTGGTTTCCCTGTCCTCTTCTAAGCTTGGAAATTTCTCACACATGGCAAGTGCAAACAAAGAATCTTAAATCATGTCCTTTTTATGTTTATTTGTTTGTTTTTTTAATTGCTATATATAAAAAGAATCTAAGTATATTCATCAATTAAATTGCTAAACAATAATTTAAAAAAAAAAAACAAAACAACAAAAACCAAAACCACAAAATACCCAAAACCAAACAGGAGTCTATACATTCATCTCTTTTCTGTAAAAGTACATTAACCACAGAGGCAATCAAGTAAGCAGGTTGCCCAGGACCCATATTCCCCAAACCAAAGGCAATATAGACATGAACTTCTCAATAACCTCTCAAATGGCAATCTATATTTATGTGTATGTATTTATACACATATATGTATGTCAACTCACACACACTGATCAAAGAGGGTAGAAGTCTTGCTACTTTATGGTGCCCCAGAAGGACACGTTTCCAGTGTCAAAGAACAGTATGTTGAGCCACTTTAATGATTTCTTCTCCTCCTCTCTAAAAAATAGCTCCAAAATTCACAGTATACACCATCAAACTCAAAAGATTGCAGTCATTGGGTTCATTTTTGTATTCCTTTCTCAAGGAACAATCTTGCTGACCCAAATGGGAATTTTTCCCAATCTGAGCTAACTACAGGCTACTTAGTAAAATGGCATGAAGAGGTACCTGAACAAGGCATCAGAGATTCACAGAACAGTAGGGGCTGGAAGGGATCTCTGGAGATCATCTAGTCCAACCCCCCTGTTAAACCAGGATCACCTAGAGGAGGTTGCACAGGATCATGTCCAGGCGGGTTTTGAGTACCTCCAGAGAAGGAGACTCTACAACCTCTCTCGGCAGCCTGTTCCAGTGCTCGGTCACCCTCACAGTGAAGAAGTTTTTCCCCATATTGAGATGGAACTTCCTGTGTTCCAGTTTGTGCCCATTGCCCCTTGTCCTGTCACTGGGTGCCATAGAGAAGAGTCTGGCCCCTTCCTCTTGATATCCACCCTTTAGATATCTATAAGCGTTGATGAGATCCCCTCTCAGTCTTCTGTTCTCCAGGCTAAACAGACCCAGGTCTCTCAGCCTTTCCTCATATGAGAGATGCTCCAGTTCCCTCATCATCTTTGGAGCCCTCCGCTGGACTCTCTCCAGTAGTTCCCTGTTGTGGTGGGGTGACCCTGGCTGGATGCCAGGTGCCCACAAAGGCCACTCTATCACTCCTTTCCTCAACTGGACAGGGGAGGGAAAATACAACAAAAGGCTCATAGGTAGAGGTAAGGACAGGGAGGTCACTCACCAATTACCATCACGGGTAAAACAGACTCAACTAAGAAAAAATTAATCTAATTTATTACCAAGCAAAACAGAGTAGGATAATAAAAAATAAACCCAAATCTTAAAACACCTCCCCCCACCCTACCCTTCTTCCTGAGCTCAATTTCATTCCCAAATTCTCTACCTCCTCCCCCCTCAGCAGCACAGGGGGATGGGGAATGGGGGTTGTGGTCAGTTCATCACACTCTGTCTCTGCCACTCCTTCCTCCTCAGGGGGAGGACTCCTCACACTCTGCCCCTCCTCCATTGTGGGGTCCCTCTCACAGTAAACAGTCCTCCATGAACTTCTCCAATGTGAGTTCTTCCCACGGGCTACAGTTCTTCATGAACTGCTCCAGCGTGGGTCTCTCCCACAGGGTGCAGACCTTCAGGACCAGACTGCTCCAGCGTGGGTCCCCCATGGGGTCACAGGTCCTGCCGGCAAACCTGGTGTGGGCTCCTCTCTCCATGGGGCCACAGGTCCTGCCAGGAGCTTGCTCCAGCACAGGCTTCCCACGGGGTCACAGTCTCCTTCAGGTGTCTCCACTTGCTCCAGCATGGGGTCTTCCACAGGCTGCAGGTGGAATTTCTGCTCCCCATCATCCTGCATGGGCTACAGGGAGACAGCCTGCCTCACCATGGTTTTCACCATGGGCTGCAGGGGAATCTCTGCTCCTGCACGTGGAGTACCTCCTCCCTCTCCTTCTTAACTGACCTTGGTGTCTGCAAAGTTTCTCACATTGTCTGACTCTGGCTGCCAAAAGCTGCCACTTCTTTCTTTTTTTTTTTTTTTTTATTTCTTAAATATTTTATCACAGAGGTGCTACCACCATTGCTGATGGGCTTGGCCTTGGCCAGCAGTGGGTCTGTCTTGGAGCCGGCTGGCATTGACTTCTCGCAGAAGTCGCTACCCCTTGTAGCCCCCCCGCTACCAAAACCCAAAACATATGTCTTTCTAGAACTAGGGAGCTCAGCACTGGACACAGAACTCTGTATGTGGCCTCAGCAGGGCAGAGTAGAGGGGGAGGATAACCTCCTTTGACCTGCTGGCCACACTCTGCTTAATGCACCCCAGGATACCATTGGCCTTCTTGGCCTCATGGAGAGCTTGTCGTCCACCAGGACTCCCAGGTCCTTCTCCGCAGTGTTGCTTCCCAGCAGGTCAACCTCTAGCGTCCTTGGTCCTTTTTAGACAATGTCAGAAGCGGGATGAAGGGCTGTGAAGAGCTGCGTGAGGCTGGAGAGAACATTTTCGGTCAGTTGTGGGCATCTTTTCTCTCTTGCAAAAGGAACAATTCAGTATTTTTAAAAATGTATCAGTTGATGTCCAAAGTGCAAAGTGTCTGCCCTCTTGCCTCTGTTGTCAGTTACAGTTCAAGCACATTGCAGCACATTTTGGGAGGCACTAAGTGCTTGGAATCAGGTTCAAAATAAAACAAAGTGAAAATCTGCATTAGAGCTAGGAGAAGTAATGGTTTTCATTGTAAAAATACCTGCATGTTAAAAAAAAAAAAAAAAGAAAAAAAAGAGATTTCAGTATAACCTCCAAAAAAGTTTCTGCCACAGCAGTATGCTGAGAACAGTTTTAATAGTGAGAAAGCTGGAATTCTATGAAAGTGGATGGTGAAGGGACTTAAACAGCAATGTGAAAGCATGCACTGCTAAATTATTATGCAGGTTTGCAAAACTAACTGAATTTCTGCTTGATGGATATGAGATGGCTTAGGAACAGCCATCATTCTTTCTTTGGAGGTCCTGGTGCAAGCACACATTTTGGAGCTTGTGCTAGAGCTCAGAGCTCAAGAGCAGCTTGGGAGAACTCAGAGCCCCAGACTCGCACAGGAGTATATTCAGTGAGCTCCTCCTTTTCAGCACACAGGAGGGGATTTACAGTAGCAAGCCCATCTCACCGCACATACGCACCCAGCACAGAGTCTGGTAGTGCAGAGTCTCTTCCAGGCAAATTGATGGGAAGGTTTGGACAGGTTATGTATCATTAACATTGGCCTTGTGGGCAGAAAATGTGCAGATCAATTAAAACTAACACTGTGAAGTGCCACAAAACACTTCAGATGGCTTTTGAAGGGTAGTACTAGGTCCACTCACATTTATCCTGCTCCAATAACTGACAATACTTTAGCAGAAGATAGCACATGCAAATATCTCAGAGTTGATTTTATGGTTATCTAGCCTCTGTCATGAAGAAACTCATGGTGATTAATAGTGGAAATTGTGTTTTAACTGTCATGCACAAAGAAAGAAGACAGATTTTAAGGGCCTTGAGTATTGTCTTTTACTTGGGCACAGGAGCTCAGAAAGCAGTAAGGATCTGTTCAAGGCAGACATAGCATGTGGTGTCTGAGCCAACTATCCGCAATGTCGACGACAGCCTCCTACTTGGCGTTGGATGGAGTTGCAGCACAGCAAAAGGACGCCATATAGCTTTGTCTCTCTTGTGAGGGGAAGCTTGCCTGGCTCTGTCAGGTCTTTTTTGTCTCTTCATTGTCAATGAGGGTCAAGGGTAGGTAAAAGCTGTAAATACTACTGGAAAACTTTGCCTTTGTCTGTCCTCAGTACGTATTCTGTAGCAGTTGTCTTTCCAAGCCCACAGGCAGTTGCTGAGATGTGAGAGGAATTACATGACACAATATATGCAAGCAAGCTGGAGAAGCATATTTCAGAGAGGAGTCCCAAGCACAGGACCACACAATCAACCAGGGTATTTGGTTGATTTCCAGGGTATTTGGTACGTCTCCCATTCTCCAGCCTTGCTTTTATTTTTTTCTTCTTCTTTCTGTTTGCCTGCTTGAAAGAAGTACATTTCTGACATCTGGCCATAGGGACAGGTTTTCAGCTGGTTTCTGCTGGCACAGAATCACTCCAGTCTGTGGTTGAATTCTCAAGTATCCAGCTGAAAATCTGCTTAATAATCCACACCATTGCCATAAGGAAGATAAACTCACTGTCCATGCACTAATATAAAGCTAAATTCTCTGATGAGGGGGATGGTGATTCTGCATATAGCCTATAGTGAATTGGTAAAAATGACTTGTTGATACCAATCACATACAAGCGGCAGCATTATTACTGTAGTAGTAGGTCAACGTGAGAAAAATCTGTTTTCTTAAATCAACTGCTCTCCACTGTCCTGAGAAATTAATAACTTCAAGAAATGACAATATAATCCTCTCAGCTGCTGAAGTAGTCTCAAACATTGTTAATTCTAACTTTCTTTTCACTGTATGAGATATTTTGCTATATAAAAGTGAAATAAATAATATGAGTCAACCTAACCTTTTCAAAGGTTAGTGTGATTTGGTTCTGATAAACAGTCGGGTGAGTGTTGTGGTGAATTCATAGTGGCTATCCATTATGCATTGATGGTAAAATGACAAGCTATTTTTACTCATTCTTTTATAGAAATACAAGATAGAAAGCAATACATTAAAAAAACCCAAACCAAACCAAAACAACAAACCCAAAAAAACCCAACCCAGCACATTGCTTAGAAAAATAACTCCCCTACCCCAAATCCAACTTCAATGTATCCTCTAATTCATATACAGTAAGATTTCACATTCATTGAGAATCACAAGCATTTGGTTAAACACTGAGATCATACAACCTGAAAGTAATTTTTGTTCTAAACTTATCCCTTGGTTTCATGCAATAGGACTAATTCCAGGCCAACCCCTAATTACCAATGCTGAGTTTGCTTCAGTGACTTCTTGAATAAACTTGGTTCTTTTAATGCTTCCATTTCTTACCAGAAAATACTGAAGTAGGATGCGCAACATGAGTATGGCTTGAGTTCTTTCACTGGAGCAAGTTATTTTGAGTGCAGCCATTCAAAAAGAAATGTTTTCTGTGTCTACTCATGGATCTCACAGGTGCCTTTCTTTTGAGGATGTCTAAGGCTAAAAGACACTTTCCTGCCTTTGCAAATAGACGTTTACTCCCTCTAATCCATCCACAGGTCCGCTTGACATTGACCTGGCTGACATGGTTCTGCCAGAGAATAAGCTTTCCCTTCTGTTTTCCAAACTGTCACTGAGCAGTACCGTAGGGCGAAACACTTGCATGAATTTCTGGTAAAATTCTTTGGATGCAAAATAATAAATGAAGGGATCTATGCAGTTGTTGAGGCAACTGAGGCACAAGGTGAGCTTGTAGGCAGGGTACAAACTCCTGTCATAAAATAGGCGGATGATCATATGCACAAGTAGGATAAAGTTATTGGGAGCGAAGCAAGTGATGAATACTGAAAGGACTATCATCGCCAGGTATATGGATCTAGTCTTCTGCCTGTTACCATATCTGTTTGATGTCTGAATAAGCTTCCGGATGATACCAATATAGCATCCAACTGTTACAACAAAAGGGATCAGGAAGAGGAAAACAAATAGCGTGAGGAGAAAGGCTACCCAGGCTGCGAAGTTGGGCAGCATATCCCATTTGAGGACATCAAAACAGGTTATAATCCCTAGTTCTTTCACTTCATAGGTCAGATCTGTGCTTTCTAGTGGGTAGAAGGCTAGTAGCAAGAAAATCCACATGCCTAGGCAGGTAGCCAAGGCATATCTTTTTCTTCTCCACTTGATCAACTTCATGGGATATACCACACCCATGTACCGCTCAATGCTGATACAGGTCATGGTCAGTATGGAAGAATACATGTTGGAGTAGAACATCACAGTCACGAGGCTGCAAAGAGTCTTGCCAAAGGTCCAGTGATTGTTTTGGATGTGATAAAAAATCTGGAAGGGAAAGCAGCTGGCCAGCATGAGATCCGTGATGCTTAGGTTGATCATGAAAATAACAGAAGGTGTTTTGGGTTTGATGTGGCAGCAGAGCACCCAAAGGGAGAACAAGTTGCCAGGGATACTGATCAAGGCCACCACTGTATACACAACTGTGAGGGTGATGGAGATAGCTTTATTCTGGAGCATTGCCAGTGTTTCAACATCCAGGTGGGATACGTTTTTAAACATTATTCACACAGAAGCTGTTGATCCCTGTAAGGCAGCTGGATCATATCATGAACACTTGGCTTAAAAACCTAGAGGACAAATGTCAAGAGAGAAAAGCAATATGTCAAAATAGAAATTAAGAACATATTTCTTCTATTAATCAAACTAAAAAAAAAAACCCCAACCCTATATAGTTTGACAGATTATCTCTGAATGAATTGAATCCTTTAAAATTATGTTCTACCAGTCTCACTTCTTCCTAGCTTTGAACAGCTACATTTTCCCTGCTGACTGGCTTTCTGATACTTTCTGCAGCCTATACATTATCACACCTCTTTTGTTATTGTAACATAAAGAAAATAACATATCACAAATTGAAATTAAAATTGAAGTCTGCATGAGAACACTATCCCATAAGGTCTCCATGAGCTAAATTCATCCTTTCCACTCTGGATGTTCTGATCTTGCTGCTTGTAATACACAATATTTTCTGACTTTTTTTTTTTTTTTTAACTAAACAGTAATCCATTCCAAGTAAGTGCTGGTGGTTTTTAATTTTTTTTTTTCTTGGTATATTAATGATATAAACAGAATATAAGGAAAACACCATGTATAATCAAGAACCAGGGACAGATTGCAGTTGCTTGGACTGGTTTACAGGCTGAAGGGACCAGGCTAAAGAAGTAACAAGCCCTCTTCTAACAAAAAGAACAGCTGTTGAGTTTCATTTTCTGCAAGATGTAAGTTATTAAAAAAAGTTCGGTTTGTAGCTCTCTTATTGGAATCACCTGCCATTCTGCAAAATTAGTTTCAGTTGTACAGTCTGCAAAGCAAAACCATGCTTTCACTGTTTGGCCTATATAGATCTTTCTTGGTAGACACAATAGCTTATGGTTTAGTTTGTTTATTTTATACAGTGTAGGAGCATTTAGCAGCTGCGAACAAGAACTCATGCCTCAGTGTGCTACATGCTGCATGCTTACTTTCATCAACCTGCAAGTACAGGGATGCAGTTTCACAAAACTACACGGTTGAAAAAGTGAAGAAATGGCAATGAATGATGAGAAAGACAGAAGACAGAGCAACAGTACGTGCTGTGAAGAGTGGCAATATTGGCTTGAAAGGGCTGCCAGGCCAAGCTCGCCGATAATTCTGGGCACATCTACACTGTTTAATTAGGGAGGCAGTGAGTGGGTACAGGCATACACTCCCACTTGTGGACTCTGATCACCTGCACTGTTCAATCCAAACATCTCTTTCCAAGACACACCTGCTGTAGGAGGTTAGATTAAAAAAAAAGTAGGTGCCGGTCAGTTGGTGTCACAACCTCAGATCTAGTTAAATAAGACCTTTTTATTTAATTGTATGGTCATAGCCCGAGAGAAGTTTAACAGGTCAGTCCCTCAGAGAGGTGGTCAGCCCTCAGTGCTGGCTAACTGTAGATGGAAATAACCATTCTGACAAAACCTATGATTTCTGATAGAAGATCTTGCTGAATAACTTGCTAGGCCTGTCACAAAATAACTGTTGATGAGACCTGGAAGGGTGAAGTCTCTACTGCAGGCTGTAGTGCAGTAGAGTAATACTCAACTCTAAAAATAAGCTGAATGCAGATCAAGGAAAAGCACAGCTACAGCAGCAAGAAGCTCAGTGGGAGCTTATTTCTCTTTTTTCTTGATCTGATCAATTTGACCTAGTGCTTCAAACATCAGCTAAAAATATTCAGAAGTAGTGAGAGTCAGCATCAAACAAATGATGTTAACAAATGTTGCCAGTCTTTCAGGAGCTTCTAGCTGAGCTGTTGGAAGCCCAGAAAAGGGCACAAGGAAATAGGAATTGCTAAGAAGTCAGAGATGTGTTCCTAAGAGATCATGCACATGACACAGAGCAGACATGTTCCAAGTAATGAGCACATCACATGATCACACCTGCAGAAAAACCTTTGAGCCAAATCCATTGCTGATGAAATGCTGTTGTTGTCAGTGGAGCTATATCAAGGATGAAACTAACTGTTCAGTTTTCAGGGGAACTGGAAAAAGCACTTACTGACATAAAGCTCTTCAAAAAACCTTAATGTTATCTGTATCAACTATGATTTACCATAGTAAATACCTATTCATGAACTCTTTATTGGCTCAAAAATCCTTCTCAAGTGACACCCTTTTATGCCTAACAACCCTAAACTTCCCAAAACAAACAGAAAAGTTTTACCTATATCAAAGTATCTACAGAGCTCTAATAATAAGTGAAAGATACTTGCTCTCACAGGCTAAGGGATCTCACCCCTAGATATCCCTATAGAAATTCTATGTACTTGGGAGGTAGGAGTATAGGTGAAAATTTCCACTAAATCTGTCGCACAGGCTATTGAATACCTCTTACATTTGGTTTTGTGTTAGGGCTAATCACAAAAGTATTTTTTCTAAACTTGCTTTATCCAAAAGCACATCCTGATAAGAAGGAGATAAAATGCACGCACAGATTCTGCAGTACACAAAACAGTGTCAGGATTTGTGGCCTGGCTACAGGCAGATGTTTTGCACTTGTGGAACTCTACCGTCAGTAAAACACAAGTGCCACAATTTAGGCATCTCTTGAATACGGGTTGAAAAGCACCAGACTTTGTGTCTATGTGCCTACAAGAGCTCTCCAAAAAGGGTAGGTTGCCTGGGCATGGATGTTGGTGAGGCAGATGCCCATCACAAGGCACAAAAGAATGATGCGATGGTTCCCTAGTGTATTCTGCAGGGGAGGAGCGGGCCTGCGAAGCACACAAGAATGTTGTTGTGAGTCGTTCTCAAGGGTAAATAGCCTCTTGGGGAAATGGGGAGTACAGAAAATCTTCCTTCTAACTTTGGCTTTCCTTTTTCTAAATCATTCTGGGGCTTTATCCTGAATTCCTTGTTCAGGAAAGTCTGGGCCAGCAGAAATGCCTGCTCTGAGTCACGCTGACTTGTGATGCTTTGCTTTTTAAATAACCAGGTTAAGCTGCTGGTTATTTGCTACCACAATGTAGCATTTCAACATGCTTTACCTCTCCTATTATTGAGTCTGTTTGAGTTTAGTTAACACTGTACTTATGTTTTCATCTTGTTCAGGGTAACGTTAAGTCCTTCCCCCACTGCAACCACAGTATCTGTCTGTCTCTTGTGGTTTAACTTGAAAATGTCATAAATCAAGCGAGAAAGTAATCTGTGTGAGGATTAGAAATAGATTCCCCTTACATCTGATGAGTTGCTGCCTTTCAATTTCAGGTTTCCAACACAATTCACACCATGGAGCGTGCATGGAGTCTCTGCAGGAGAAACTTTGCTGCAGGATAATTTTAAAACATCGAACCTCGGCTAAGGTTTCATATACATAATCTGTAAAAATACAGTTCTGCTACATAATAAATCCTGTTAGAAAGACATGATTTTACTTTTATTTTGGGGAGAGCTACATTTAAACTACAATAGACAAATGGACATAAAGGTAGACTGAAACAAAACCTCAGTAAGGATTCTTCAAGTGAGAAGATCCAGTCTTATTGCCATTTATATGAGTCCTTGAGCTTCTGACACAGAAAGAGGAATTTTAAGCTTTTCTGCTTGCCTCATTTCTGAAACATTTAGTGGATGGATGTATTTAATTTTATATTAGGTACTAAGAGCACCTACATCCTCTGGAATAACCCTTGATAAATCCAAATAAGATTTTTTTGCTCCTCTTTGTCCTCACTGGCTCATGGCACCCTGCACAAAAAGCTCACTTGGAAATTCAGTAATGCCAGGTTTTCATCCGAGCTGTAACCGTAAGGAAAGGTAACAGCCGCTTAGTGCCTTGTTGACAAGAATGGTGATTCCTTTCCCTTCAATTGACAAAAGATGACAAATAAAACATTAAATGTCATACTGAAAATCAAAGAGTAAAAAATCAGAAGAGGACTGTGCTATTTCTTTGCCATGGAAGAGTAACAGTAGAGATGTGTCTACTTTCTTTGTAGGGGACTACTAAATAAAACTGATGTGTTTCCTCTCTTACATCTATTCTCTTCCTGTTGTCAATGTCAAGTGCACCTGTGAAAAAGACTGAAAAGTCTGCAAGCCAAATGAAAGCCAGAATTACCATTTTATAAATTTTTTTGTGATTTGTTTAGTAATTTGAGATGGAAAAATAAATCTCAAAACATACCTCATTTCATAAATTCTTTGATACTGTTACACTTATGAAAGACACCCTTCCAACTGAAGAACGTACGATGGCATGTTTCAGATTACAGGAAAAACAAACTGAAATGCAATTTCAACTCAATTGCAAACACATTCAGAATGAAGAAAAATGAAAGCACAGATTTTATCATTAGCGTTTAGAGAAATCATATTAAAGGTCTTTAATCAACACACATATTTTTGAAGAATGTATTTTGGTTTTTTTCTCTGTATTAGGTTTGTGTGGCAAGGTTTTGGTAGCAGGGGGGACTACGGGGGTGGCTTCTGCAAGAAGCTGCCAGAAGCTTCCCCTGTTTCTGACAGAGCCAATGCCAGCTGGCTCCAAGATGGACCCGCCACGGGGCAACGCCAAGCCCATCAGCACCCTTGTGATAACATATTTAGGAAGGGGAAAAAAAAAACTTGGGGGGAGCTTTTGCAGCCAGAGAGAGGAGTGAGAAGATGTGAGAAACTGCAGACACCAAGGTCAGTGCAGAAGAAGGGGGAGGAGGTGCTCCAGGCACCAGAGCAGAGAACCCCCTGCAGCCCATGGTGAAGACTGTGGTGAAGCAGGCTGTCCCCCTGCAGCCCATGGAGGAAGGATGAGGGGGTGTAGAGATTCCATGTGCGGCCCGTGCAGGACCCCACGCCAGAGCAGGTGGAGACACCAGAAGGAGACTGTGACCCTGTGGGAAGCCCGCACTGGAGAAGCTCCTGGCAGGACTTGTGGAGCCATGGAGAGAGGAGCCCACGCTGAAGTAGGTTTGCTGGCAGGACTTGTGACCCCATGGGGGACCCACGCTGGAGCAGTCTGGTCCTGAAGGTCTGCACCCTGTGGGAGAGACCCACGCTGGAGCAGTTCGTGGACTGCAGCCCATGGGAAGGACTCACATTGGAGAAGTTCGAGAGGGACTGTCTCCCGTGAGAGAGACTCCACACTGGAGCAGGGGCAGAGTGTGAGGAGTCCTCCCCCTGAGGAGGAAGGAGCAGCAGAGGCAACGTGTGATGAACTGACCACAACCCCCATTCCCCATCCCCCTGTGCCGCTGAGGGGGGAGGAGGTTGAAACCGAGAGTGAAGTTGAGCTCGGGAAGAAGGGTAGGGTGGGGGGAGGTGTTTTAAAATTTGTTTTTATTTCTCATTGCTCTACTCTGGTTTGCTTGGTAATAAATTAGATGAATTTTTCTTTAAGTTCAGTCTGTTTTGCCTGTGATAACAATTGGTGAGTGATCTCTCCCTGTTCTTATCTCGACCCACAAGCATTTCTTTATACCTTTTCTCCCCTGTTTAGTACACAAGGGGAGTGATGGAGCGGCTCTGGTGGGCACCCAGCCTCCAGCCAGGGTCAACCCACCACATTCTCAAAAGAGTGCAATTTTTGAAAAAGAATGTTTTTTGTTTTTTACTTGCTCAGTTTAATACTATTACAAAGTATTAACAAGAACTAAAGGGTTAAGATAGTTTATGTCTACCTAAATGTAGCTAAAACTGGTAAAAACTTAGGGATCCTCAGTGTGTAGTGTGCCTCCTGGAGATTCAACCCCTTCTGGACTGTCTGAATTGCTAGTGAGATGAAAGAATATTAGGCAAGCACAGAAAACATTGTAGACTGAGTACGAGAAGGAGCCAGAAAGGCAAGGAGTCAGGAGCCGGTCATCTTGAGCTGTGAAAAAAGTGACAAACACTTTGGTGTTTAGATAGAATAAGGGGTTTTAATATGAGGAACAAGAAGAAAAAGTGCCCTCTTGTAACACATCTCAGTTATTGTTCCTACAGCATCATTGATGTGATTCAGAGAAACACTTCTGCAAATGTTCATGTTCACCAAACTGAGGAATGTAAATGAGTGCATCTCTGATTGTGCGTTCCTAAAACTGAACGTGGGCTTTACTGAAAGAAGTGCAGGTTTTGTCTGGATGATTCTTTCTCACGCTTGCAATAAACTGTCATGCAAATTTTAGCTTTTAGGGTTACATCTCTACATCTCTAAAAGCCAAGGGTTTGGTTCACTCAGTCAAGATCTGAACCTAAGTCTTCTAAGGAAATCCTTTGTATTGGGTCTTCCCTGTTCTTTTTGCTGATTTCTTTTTTGTTTCTGTTGTTTTGTTCTGAGTATCATTATGGCAAAGATCAGAAACTGCTGCTGAGCCTGTAGTTATATTGTCATGAAGGCATTATTTCACACTAGGCTTTAGCTTATCTTCTTTTAAGAGTAAATACATTTGGTAAATGAGACTTCTATGCTCTGTGCACTTGTGTGTATAAGTATTTCTGAGCAAACAAACCAAATCTGAAAACATCTAACTAGCTGCAATATTCCTAACCTTCTATGGTATTTAGCTTTAGAAAAATAAATCTGTTCTTTATTTCTTCTTGTTCACCAAAGATTATTCAGGCAAAGGACACAAGAAAACCATACGTATGCCTTCAGTGCAAAAGATGGCACATTTTTTACAATGAAATAGTTACTATATTAATCAAAAACTCTTGCGGAAACAAACTTCAGTCTTTATCTTGGTACACCTAGTCAAAGTAACCCTGTGGTGGTTATAGTTCTGACCTCAAATAGTTAGGGCAAAGTAAAACAAGAGTGTCTGCTCTCCACAAGGAGTTCACATTAGGAGGTAAAAAAACTCTTCTGTTTTTCAGTAAGAAAATGTAGAAGCATTA
Organism: Aramus guarauna; assembly: GCA_013400195.1. NCBI lineage: Eukaryota > Metazoa > Chordata > Aves > Gruiformes > Aramidae > Aramus > Aramus guarauna. Next base: position 107,513 of record VXBL01008151.1, read on the forward strand.
CCAGCTTTAGTGTAGTGGAGGGGTACATGCCTGTTGAGCTTGTTAGGTAAGAGGCAAGAAAACATCACAAGGAAATACTGGACTGATTCTTCAGAACTAGCGAAGGAGTAAAATTAACTGTACATAGCTACCTTTACATTTCCTGTGTCTGTCCTGGACTACGCAGTTTTGCTGATAGTTGGATTTTAGTGCACTTGAACCTTCACCTTTGCTAACCATAAATTAGCAAACTCAGGATTCTGCGCTAGTGTTAGCAACGTTCAGCCTAATTTAGATAAGGTTTGCATAAACACAGCCAACTGTCATCTGTATCAATAATCCTGTTCTGAGTGAAACTAGTCAGTGTGGTCTTTAAAAAGTTCAGTAGTCTGCAGTAGTCAGGTTTATGGAAATAGTAAAGCTGTGGGCCAGTATTGACAAAGACCTCTCAGCATCTGAAGTGCGATTCTATGACTTTAAGTGCTAGTTACACTATAAAATGAAGCAGTTTGCAGTTTTCTTTATTGGTGTGCAGTATAGTCAGCTTTTAAAAATTCTGTGAGCAAAACCTTAGGGCAATTGAAACCAAATTTGTGTAACTCCATTGATAGACTTTCAAGGCTGGTTTAAATTTCAGTTGGAGTGAGCATCCTAAACCGGATTTAAAGAGGTTCCAGTTTATGGGCTAATAGCTAGGATATTATATATATGTTGGTCTTTCTTAAAAACTCAGACTTTGTAAGCTTAATTTTTGCAAGCCTGATATTTTTAAAAGGATTAGGAAAGCTAAAGCAACCCCTTTTAAGAACTCAACATAACAGCCCAGGAATTCATTGTACAGGACTTACAGTCCTCTGCAGTCACTGCCCATGTGCATGCTCTTATTTCCCAACAGCACAAGGTAACTTGCCTCTTGATGAAATAATGCTATCTTGCATGTATCATGGAGGAAGGACATGAATGCAAGCAGTTACTGAAATATTGCTGATGCCTGGCAGGAAACCTTGACTTCATTCCACCACAGATTTTGTCAGATGGTGCGTGGCCATGGACCAGTATCTCATAAAGCTCCTTGTAACCACTCTGGTGGACATCCTGAGTAGTGTGACGCTATCCTGTGCCAGAGGGCCCTCCTGCAGGTAGCTTTCCCCTAAACTATTATTACATGACATTGAGTTATATCAAGATGATGAAGATTTATGTTTTTATAGAATTTTGACCATAGAAAATTCCTGATCAAGTCGAAACATAAATAGCACATTAACTGATTTCCTTTAAATCTTTCAAACATTGTCTATGACCAGAACTGATAGACAACAGCTTCCAGTCTGCAATTACTTCCTACTACAAGTAATTGCCTCACATAGCTATTGTGAAAGTTGGAGGAAAAAGTGTAGTCGAGCATTTCCCCTCTGACTTCAAATGCCGGGAAAAGAAGTAATAATTTGTTGGCACAAGGTGTTTGTGGTAGACAATATGACAGAATTCCAACAGAGAATTTCTCAATCATCAGAAAACTGTATGGTCTCACATTGAATCTGTGTGGTCTGATCAGAATTTTACAGCAAACATACACATATATTCTATTTGAAATCTGTACTTCCTATCTTTTCATCTATCTTTTCTGTGAAACTCTTTTTGAATGTTTCCTCTCCTTTTCAGTCCACAAAGGAATTGAGGTAGAGCTGCATGCATGTTTTTGAAGATTATCTTTAGAGATTAAAAAAAAAAAAAAGAAAAGAAGAAAAAAAGCTCACACACTGCTTTTTCCTGCACTTGCACTAAGGATATGACAGTCTTTAGCTGTTAATCAATTTAACATATGATGGAATCCATAAACAGGAGAGTCAAACAAGTTTTGCAGGTGTAGCTGAAAGGGTAATTTGGCATGATGTTTGGGAAATGTTATGAGCAAAGAATGTAGGGTAATTCTAACATTTATGTAATGTGCTGGGGCCAGAAATTGGAAATAGTATTGTTAGGGGTGAATCAAAGAACTTGGCTGGGCATGTTGGCCATCTTCAGATAGATCTTCTTCCACTACTTCCACTAGTTGGTCTCAGTATGTACAACACCTCTTCCTACCTCCTAGATATCCCAAAAAGCCCATGCTGGATCCATAACAACTGGTGGCTTGTAAATGTAAGCTGAATTATTGTTCCTTTTGTTAACTAGGATCTATATGAATATGCAGCTCTTTTTTTTCCAGAAAAGTGGCATTAGGTAGCAGGATTTGGGTATAGCTGGCACTTTTCTTGCCTGGTCTTTGCTACAGCCATGGATTTAGCATCCGTAGAAATCTAAGTATCTATTTTAAGTATCTATTTTAGGGTGAGTTGGAAAGTGTGGATGCCACTGACTGTACTGGGCAGATCTCCAGGCTCATATATAGTCACTTCCATTGTAAATGCAGGTGTTTGAAGCTGAAATGATCCCATTTTAAACATCCCTTTGATTCAGATCCTGGTTTCCTGGAGGCCTGTAATTGCCTGGATTCTGTTAAAATCTGAACTAGTCCACTAACACATAATTGTCCCCTTTCACACTTGAAACGCTCAGCTGCCACTTTAGAATGACCAGACCAGCTTCTGTGTGTAAATGAATTGGCACAGAATAGGACCAAATGCATGATTTTACTTGTACCCGTCTTCTTCCACCCATGTGTCCAAACCTGTGGTCAGATTTACATGATCATAAAACTGTTTGTGTAGCAAAGATGCCACATCTGGGACTCAGAATAAAAATCATTTTGTCTTCTGTTGGTCCTGCAGTTCTAATTGCTCAGCACATCTCATTTAGCCTTTATTGACAGCCCACCTACAGGACCAACTGCTCTGCTCTTCTCCCCAGATGCCTTCTGCAAGGTACTGGTGGTGAACTCCTGGCAGACTGGCCATTCTCCTGGCCCACATATCAGTTAGAAATGATTGAGATATCAGCGCTAGTGTGAACAGTCTTGGCTGAAAAATACATGAGAGCAGGGGCTCTGTAGGAACTAAACTGATGTGCACTTAGCAGCTTTCTTGCGTACATGATTCTCTGCTCCTGAAAGGGCAAGGAGAGCTAGATGTACAAGAGGAGCGAGCCTTGCTTCCTGTCAAACTGTACCTCTTGAAAGCTTTGATACAAAAAATGGGCTACTGGAAGATCTTTTGTACGTCTGGAACTAATATGGTGTCCACTCGTTCACCTGGGACCCCCTGACAATAGACAACCACGTGTATTTCAGCAGGAGAGGTGTGCCTGGGCTGACAAAGGCCAGCAGGCAGTGATGCCTGCAATCCAAGGCAGTGGGAAACGTGTGAGCTCTGTGGTTGCCTCCTCATTCCCTAGTGCTTTGGACAATGCCTCTCAGCCTTTCCTGAAGGGAGCAGTGCTTGGGGCTCTCCTTGGGTGATCATAAGAAATCTTGCACTGTCGCAACTCTTTCCTTTGCACAGTTTCTCTTACTGCTTATTGCCACAACTCAGAGTGTGAACCCTGAATTGTATCTGTACTCCTGAGCTATATATAACTGTATGTGTATATGTACTGTTTCCCATGTTTGTGGTCTTAAAAGTGCTTGTGATTCTCTGCTAGAGAAAGTTTCTTCATTTTTTCAGTGTTACCATCAGCAGTCAATAGTATTCAAGCTACAATCATGGGCTACCCTGGCTGATTCTGCCTTTTAATTATGGTCATATCATGATCAGGGCATGCATTACTAGGACGGCCATCTATCACCTGCACCTATCTTGAGAGGAGCAACTTGGGGCATATGCAGTACCACTATGGAGCCCAGATGGCATGATCAGGACTCATTTATCTTGGGACCAGTCCTGCAGGTCTGGTATTCGTGCAGCTCCCGGTGAAGTCTGAGGCAGCTCTGCGTGCTGCATGCACACCACCTCAGAGTTCTTTGCTCAGTAGGTAGAAGCCAGCTCACCCCGTCCGAGCTCATGCAAACTCGTCGTTCACATGCTGAAAGAACTGAAAGTTGGCTCCTCTGCAAAAGCTCATGGCTTATGTTGAGCATCAGTAACTGCAGCTGCACAGGGCACAGTATAAATTCACAACTCCCGGAGCAGTGCTGAGCAGATGTACCCAAAGGCACAGGGCACAGGTAACAGGAACCTCAGAAATAGCTACAGGAGCAGATACACTCTGTGACCTAGTTTTAAAAGTAGTATTATATATGCACACAAAGGAAAGAGAAAGAGCCAGCATAATTTTTTTTTTCCCCTGATTTGCCACTTAAGATTTTTTTCCTGACTTCTCTTCAGTTAGAGGTATGATTGGTAACATACAAGAAATGGAGAATGGGAACAAAGAAAAAGTTTTCTAACAAAAGCTTCACTTGTTAAGTTTCTTTGTGACTACTCAAGCTATCACACTAATACAAAGAGATACATCAAGAATAGGACTCTGAAATCACATCTGCTATTCTTTCATGCTTCTGAAAGTCCTCGAGTGCAGGTGAGACAGCAGGTCGAAGCTCAGCTCTTCAGCTGAACCAGATTGCAAGTGCTCTCATATTCAGGCTTTGGTCTTCCTCTCAAATCCTCACTGCACTTAGGCAACTTAAATGCATAAATAAGATAAAAATTGGATTCTATCCTTGTCTAACATACTCCTCCTGCATTGAGAAGTATATACGTGCCTTAATTATAGTCAAAATATATGGTGGTATAGTATTATATGAATGTTACCTATGCAATAATCACAGGCAGAAGTCAAATGTGTTCTGCAGGTGGTTTTTTTGTGGGAGCTAGTCTCTGCTCTTATCAACAGACAATACATTGCAACAGCTTGTTATTGGCTTTACTTGAGTTCCTCTTTATTGCTAACATCTGCATCACTGCTGCTCTGCAAATCCTTACTGAGGTCTTGCCATCTTGAGAAAAAACAATGTTTTTCGAAGGGTTGTTATTTATTCACCCGTGTACTAAAAAATTTTATGAGCTTGGCATTTAGCTCCAACTTAATATATCTAACTCTGGGTACTCCATGTGTATATCTCACAATCTCTTCTACTACATGTATCTGTGGTCTGCTGTTTTTAAGCGTATGGGCAAGCAAACACATTCTTGCAATATAAGTGAAGGTGTGAATCCCTATTGCATCAGCCACTCTATATATTTGATCTCACTCCCACAGAAAAAGGAGGTTGCTTACCCCTCTGGGATAAAGTTTTGCAAAACAGCTCCAGGTTACTATGCAAGAAGATATATTCATTACTGTACTATAGGACATACTATACTACAGCCAACATACTACCACTTATGCCCTACTTTGTCTCTGCCATGAGTTGTCTGCTTGCCCACATACTTAAGGTAAATAAACACAACTGAGATATTTTAAATGGTGACCTCATGCAAGCAGCACAGGCTGGTATGAGGTGAGAGCGGCCTCAACATGATTCTGGTGCAGGCAGCGCCTCAGGATAGGGTAAGTAAAGCAGAGGTGGGAAGCCCTCATGATGACAGGTAGGTATTCTTATTTATCCAACTTATAAAATTAATATTATGGATGAGATATTATTATGATAATATACCATTATAATATTATATATTAAACATCATCTGTATGATATATTTATGCTATAAATATTTTTTCACTGGTACCACAAACTGAAATACCTATAAACCCCATAATCAACATCCCAAGTGCTAGAATTTCTTGTTTATCAGATGATGCTTTAGCCTGTGTTACTGATTCATTGTATATGTCTGTATGTGTACATATGTATGTGCACAATATTACATATTTTATATGATATTATATTGTATGATCATATGTAATAATATATGATATCAGTTTCTTGTTTCATAGTATAGCTACAATTGATAACATTATTCTGTTTTTAAACTTTTTTTCATAACTACAAGTAAAATTTCAGCTATTTGGATATTTAGTGTTAGCAGGATAAACCTTTAAATAAAATGAAAGCAATCCTAGAGTAAAGGAGCTTGAAGTCCTAATGTAAAAAGTGCTCAGACTAAATTTGAAGTTTGAGTTTCACTAGGTCCAAAACTCTCTAGAAAAAAATGTGGTCTCCAGAGCTTAAAGAGAATTTCCTTTTAAGGTGACACCTAAAATTCAAGCACCTAGAAAATTATACTAAGTCTGTGAAATGCAATGACAATGAAAAATATACAGATCTGCATCAGTTTTTTTAAAATTTGTTTAGCTTAACCCCCAGACTGGAAAACGTAGAACTTTTCAAGTTTTATCACAAAACAAATCTGCATATTTTAAATGCAAGGTTTAGGTGATTCCAAACGTAGCAATATACATATGGTCTGATGTGACTCGATCTTCAGTGAGGTGCCACACACTGTGGCAGCTAATATATTGCCCTTAATTAATCATCTCCTGGCACTGATCAAGCTATTGAGGTTTAGCTGAGGTCGAGCTGAGGCTGGGGTCTAATGTCAAGTGAAATATATGGCTCTGTCAGAGCAAGCACGAGGCCCCTGGGTGGCATGAGCTCTCGAAATGAGTCTACAGGACAGAAAAGAGTGTGACTGTGGTGAGAATTCTGGTATGGGCAATGAAAATGCAATATTATTACCCTCTGGCACTTGAAAATGACAAAACAAACACTTCCCTTCACCCAAGTAGTTTAAAAGGAAAATAAACTCCTCCTGCTCTGCTAAAACCTGTTAACACAATAAAATGAATGCAATAATCAGGTAGAAAAGAAACGTGCTGAAGAAACTTGCAAGCATACCATAAAGGAGCAGTCCCACCATGGATAAGCAGTCCTTGCCTTTCTGAGGAGAATGGACATTTACCGAGGAATGGCAAGCTGGAGAAAAAGCTCCTAGAGATGTGAGGTCCTTCAGTGGCACAGATTAAAATATCATCTGATAAAAAAAGAGAAAAATTGTAGCCCTTGGGGTGCCAATTATGGGCTTTATAGCTATTTCAGTTTGCATGAATACTGCCCGTTAGAGATGAAGACTGTGAAACTCATGGGATATGTAAAGACAAACTCTAAGGTAGTGTTGAGGACTGGTATGATTATGCTCTGATAAGATACTAGTAACAATAGAGCTGTGGGATATCTATGGAGGTAAAATTTGAATTGCTAGGACCTCTAGAGACCTCTGAGTGATGTACTCTGAAATATTACTGCATTCCTGCAGCTTCAGTGTGTAACTGAAAATAGATGCATAGGAAAGTGATATAAATGTACTAAGAATAAAGGAAAAGTTTGGTGCAGATGGCACCTATTCAGGAAAATATGGTTCAACCAATACCAAAACAAGGCAAGGCTCTGTTACTAAAAGTTAAGGTTATAGTTTTTAAACTGAAGACTAGAGAAAGCCAATTGGCACAGAAAAGCATATAGTTCAGGATGACACATACTTAGGGGTGGGAACATTATTAAATCCTCTGTATCCTTAGAAAAAAAGGACAGGAAAAGATATTAATAAAGTCCAGGAAGGAACTGGACAAACAGTTGCTATGTGTGAAGTATATGAAAAGAAGATCATGTAAAACAGCCAGGAAAAACCCCAGATATTTGTGTCTCTACAGATACGTAAAAAGTGTGAAGATGCTAAGGCCGATCGCCCCGGTTTTCAGCTGAGAATCTGACCTGATTTAGGCATCTGAGAAGTCTGATGATAGAAGGTAACTGCTGGAAACAGTATCGCCAGGGCACACGCTGACATAGCCCTGCCAAAATAGACCATGTCACTGAAGGATTGGTACTATTGTATTACAGGAAGCTTTGTGTCACATCCAGTAAGTAATTCAGCTGCATCAACAAATGAGACTGAATTTCCACGGACTGAAGGCTGTAACTGCAGGACTCTATCATCAATCACGTAACGAGGATGGTAAATGTGGCAGTGATGTGCTTGGGGCAGAAAAACGGCTGTGAGAGCAAATGATATGGAATTAACAAAACCCTTCAACTAGCCCTAAACAAACTGGGCAAATGCGCCGAGGTGTGACATGTGTGTTCACGCACCACAGTGTGACTCCTCGTGGAAGCCACCCACTCAAGATGCAGATGGGAGCTTCTTGCAAGAGGAGGAGCAGCTCTTGACTCAGGCCTCTGTCATCCTGAGTCTCCGCAGCATCAGGAGCACTGACCTGGAGTCTCCTGCCCCTGCATCAGAACACCCAAAAGCTTTGGCCTGTAGCCTATCACAAATAAATTTCTACAACTTCAGCGGCTTAATTAAAAAATAATATTCTATGTCTGTGTGTGAAGTTTGACCCTAACTGTGTTTAGTGGATAGGCTAAGGAGACAGAGCTTCTCCTTTGCTTTTTTTTTTTTTCCAGATCCTTAAAGTGCTCAGCTGGAAGATACACCAGGTTGTCCCAGCCATTGCTTTGGGCCACTGACACAAGCAGCGCTCAATAATGGCAAAGCCCAGCAGAGAGGGGAGCCTTCTGGTGAGCCTACAGAGCTGCCACATGGGTGGCAATTAGGTCTTGGAGAAATACCAAAGGAAAGTGGTATTTTCTTCTTTTCTTCTTAAAAACACCATCTTGGGAGCCGGTGGGGAGAAGTCAGATAGTGCAAACCAAAACTGCACGAGAGAGCCTTCCTGTGAGCTAATGGCGCAGAGAAGGACATTCCAGTGACCAAAAACATTCGCTGGAGCTGATTAATCTGTTAGCATCAATATAACATGAAAAGAGAACTTGTTGGCCCCAAAGAAATGCATGGAAATATCTAATGAAAAATGAGACTTGGCAGAAAACAGCAAGCTTGAAACCTGGGCTGTCATGAGGGCTTCCCTACTGAAAAGTTTTGGTTCCCTTTTTCACTCTCTTGTAGTGCCGTAGATCTCGAAGGAGAATTGCTGCTTGTTGCTGCCTTCACTGGCAGGCACCCGAGGCTTTGGCAGTGACTGAAATGCAATGGCAGCCCCCGCCCCCCAGCAGCCAACCTCTCTTCTGAAACCCCAAGGATGCTCCTCAGCTTCCTGGGAGTAGAGATGCAACGGTGCTTTTGAAAACACAGCCTGCCCCCCTGCCTGCTGTGAAGGAAGATCAGCAACAACTGCTTTCTCACTTCCCCTTCTGCGAATAGTGGAGGTCATTTAATTGTTGCTACTGCTTAGTGCCCGGCTCTGTTTTGTGCTTTCTCATGGGAAGTTGAGGGGCTCAGGGCCATCTCAGGGTTTTCCCACAGACCTGCCAAGCCTATGCCCTCCACAGCCCTGCTGAAATCACCTGGGGCTGGGGCATGGTTTCAGCACGTGGGCATGGCAGCAAGCCTGCCTCTCCGTGTGGCATCAGCCAGGCATCAGAGAGGCCCGGTGGGGCGTGCGAGATGGAGTCACCTGTGCCTGGGACAGTCACTTCGCATTACAGCCCACGGGGGGTTTAATGGGGTTTGGCAAGCAAGGGATGGAAAAAGCCAGTGATTTCAAACTCGTTCAGAGAACTGAATGTGCTCTGCCTCATTGTCATACACATATACAGAGAAGGTGAGAGGAAGAAAAGGAAAGCAGAGTTTCAAGCTTTAAAATAAATCTATTTTCTTGAGGATTGGAGTTAAGTAAAGGTTGTACATTACATTTTCATAAAAGAGTCTGTAAAGGCAAAATAAATTCTTACAGCCCCTTCTAGCACCCTCCAGCCAACCATGCAGGTGAGCAAAGCCATAGTGCTCTAAACATCTCAGATAAGAGTGCAGTGATAAAAGATATTTCATCACATGATATGGGGAAAGCTTTGTACAACTTTTGTACAACTAGGACTAGCTGCTCAGTGCAGGTTCCCTTTTCAATTCTCTGAAACTCTTTAAAAAAAATTACACACACACAAAAAAACAAATTTCAAAAGCGGTTTCCTCAGTTCAAACCTCCCACCACTCCCACACCATCTCTATAGATGTTACCTCTAAGATGTACTATAAACTACGCATAAAAGTTACTTGTGTTTGCATTGCGTAGACTGATAGTTTTTAGAGCATTCTGTTGCATCATGTTATAAACTACCCTAAACAGACTTGTTATTTAGTTTTGTTTACCTGTTTCTTTAATGTAAAAGAAATTACTCTTTTTTTTTTTTTCCAATACAAGTAGAAAGAGAAGCCACCTAGCAATTCATCAGCTAAAACCTATCCTTCCTTTTCAAAGGTTATACAATCACAACAGGAAATATTTTGAAATGGTCACACTGATCACAAGACAGACTTCTTTTTAAGCTGAGCATGTGTTTATACTAGTCTCCTACTTTTAGGTCACATCACATGCCAACTCCTTCCCATTACCATTTGAATTTTAATTATAAATGCAATAATAACTTTTGCAGTCCTCAAGAATAATAGAACCATATTGCATTCTTGCTTTGGTCTTATTTGCTATACTCAAATTCATAATCTGACAGAAGCAAAGAGTGAGAACTATCTAGTTTATATTTAACTAAATGTCTAGCTTTTATTTGCCTCATAGCTATTGCCCTTTTTTTCTTGTCTCTTTAAGCACCTGCAGCAAAACAATATTTGGGAAAGATGCTAATTTTGGCCTAAGTCCTCAAAAGGAATTAGTCATCCAAATATTTTTGAGGAATCAGTCCTTAGCAGTAACATTCCTGACTAGTTTCCATGCACCTTTCTGCAAAATCAAAAGCAAGCTTGTCTCCGGCTGCCAAAACTGTCAATGAAAAAGTACCAACGATACTTTGACCAGGAGATCAGTATGTCGGTGACCTCTCAGCAATGGCATGAAAACCAAAACACTATGACTTTCTAGATTAGAGTAAGGATCCACCTTATTGAACATGCCTGTGTAAAAGGACGGCTCTGGTACTCCAAGAGCACTTCCAAAGTGCTGGGATGAAGTGGCCTGAGGACAACAACCACAATGAGCTTCCTCATTATCCCTCCTGCAGAAAGCCATGTCAATAAGGAGATGAAAATGTTATCGACTTCTCTGTATCTTTCTGTGAAAAAGCATCCTTGCAATAACAAGAGAAAGATGATTAAGAAGCAGGACTCTTCTGAGAGTTTACAAGACTGTAGACGCATTGTTGAGGATGATAATCAGATCATCTTCAGTTCTGGTGCTCTCTCTTTCACTTGCTCAATGCCTTTTAAACAGTCACTTTCCTACTCTGATTTAAATTAATTTTTTTTATAATAGTAGGATATTTGCACTGCTTAGTTACCTCACTGATGATGGTTTAAGAAATATTAGTGTCTTGCTTTTTAAATGCTCCAAGCATTATAAGGAGAACAAGCAGCTTTTGAAATTGCCAGCACAGCACCTGCTTTTATTTAACTGAAGAAGCAATCTGTAAAACCCATACTTGTATGCTTAGTCTAAGATGAAAACTGTTGCTGCAGTACACTAACCATTGACTTAGAAGATTTTCTGTTCTTTTCTAGAATGCTTCAAGAATTTAGATATATTCTGTACTCAGGTTTACAGAAAGTATTAATCTGATTAATTAATATTAATTTATTGGAATCAGTGGACTTCTCATGGTTTATAACTGTGTTTTCCCCAGACAAGGCATCGAGATCTCTTATGCTATAATCTCTGCAAACTTTTCAATGACTTCTTAAAACAATGCAGTAAGCTCGATGGAATCATTGAAAAGTTTTGACAGAAAGCTCATGAATGAGTGAGGTTTTGAGCCATCTTTTTGAATGTTCACTTCAAGCTATATTCAAGGGATTGCATTTGTCAAAATGTGTTCAGATATTTTTCTTTTTAAATTGAGCATTTCCTTGTACCTTAAATTGTGATATCCACATAATAAGACTTCCCAAATCAATTATCAAAATAGAAAATTCTTTCTTTACAGGTAGTGGGTTTTTTCTGCCCATATTATAATAATGCAATGATATCCTAAGTGGATAAATCTCCACAAACTACAAGGTTCAATAGGATTTTCTAGTTCTCAAATGACTGAACACTGCATATTACAAAAGACAAGGTATGACTTTGTACATTGGATTTTTGATGTTTTGTTTTTGTCATTTGTCAAGCTCAAGAAAGCCACAGTTCAGCTGAAAATGAGTTAAAAGAATTTCTTTAGAAACTGGGTGTAAAAGGAGATTGTGGTTAGTTTTGCTCAAATGGCAAAAGAAGAGATACACAGGAAAGCAACAAGCACCTAGAGGCAGTTAATACAGAATGCAAATCCCCGGAGAGCGCCTAGACCACCCACCATCCACACTTCCTCCACTCCAGGCTGTAGAAATATAAGTAATAGAGGCCCCTACCTGCCCAGGAGTCTCCACACCTCCACTTAAGATGTCTCACACCTCATCAGCTCACAGTTAGGCATTTTAGAATGAGATCCAGAAAACCAGGACACCGAGCAGCAAGCAAGCTAAACAACAGGAAACGCCTTGGTCCCTGAGAAAGCTGCAGCTTTCGGTACTTTGCTGAGTGTTTCAGTGAGACATCTAGCTACAACCATGTATTACAACTGAAATTTCTCCTGGAGCAAGATGCTTGCATCAGTCTTACCTCACAAAAAATGGAAGGATCCAAACCAGCAACAACAGTAGTGTTCAGATTTCCCAGATATCATTCAATGGGGATGTGGGAGTTAAGAATTCATTTCTCTCTTCAAGAGTGATGAGATTTGAATCTACACCTCCCACCAAGAAATAAGATTTAGTCACTTCATATAAAACATATGAATTACATTGAAATAAGAACTGCAGTTTGGATGTCTTGTCCTCTCAGGTAATGAACAAAACACTATAGTCTTTTTTTCTCACCCATGGAGAGAAACTATATATCCCGGTTGCACCATGCAAACTGGAACAACTTCAGGTGCAAGAGTAAAAATAAATTGTAGATAAATAACTTTAACACAGTGGTTAATGCATTTCTGCAAGAATGGTTGGTTCCAGTCAGATCAGGTAAACATCCCTAGTCTGCAGAGAGCACTCTAAGCATCCACAGGATTAAAGGGCACATGGCATTGCCACCTTTTTCTTCTGACTGTATCCCATGCAGGATCTACTCCAGTAAGTCTCTAATAAGTGCTTTGACTATTTATGGTATACTGGGTCCTCAGAATGATACAGCACAAGGAACAGTCTTTCCTCACTACACAGCTGTGGATCATTTCAGGCCTTCAGTCTGAGCTGGGTATCAGGATATACATGCTTCTGAGCACCTGGTGACTGGGTTTTATAGCTTTGCTATTGGGCACCCCTAGCAAAAGCTGAGCAGTTGAAGACCTCAGTTTTGAGTTTTACCACTTAAAGTGTAAACAAGAGAGTATTTAGGCTCCTAAAGCCTTTCTTCAATGCTAGCATTAAGCTCAGATATTGGAAATTCCACCTGTGAAGAAATCTTGTCTCCTTTAGTGTGAGGTCAAGTGTTAGGTCAGGCATATGAACATACAGAAGCCTGATGTTGGACATATAATGTGAGCTACTGTATTGGGTTTGTGTGGCAAGGTTTGGGTAGCAGGNACCACAACCCCCATTCCCCATCTCCCTGTGCTGCTGAGGGGAGGAGGTAGAGAATTTGGGAGTGAAGTTGAGCCCGGGAAGAAGGGAGGGGTGGGGGGAGGTATTTAAGACTTGGGTTTATTTCTCATTATCCTACTCTTTGACTGGTAAAAAATTAAATTAATTTTCCCCAAGTCACGTCTAGTTTGCCCCTGACAGTAACTACTGAGTGACCTCCCTGTCCTTATCTCAACCCGCAAGCCTTTTGTTATATTTTCCCTCCTCTGTCCAGCTGTGGAAAGTAGTGATAGAATGGCTCTGGTGGGCACCTGGCCTCCAGCCAGGGTCAATCCACCACAGCCACAAATGCACCAATGCAAGGGGGTTATGCCCTTCTTTGGCAGAAGAACCTCCTTGGCTTGTGCAGCTAAATCATCCCTTGGTGAGCGTAGTCTCACCCTGGTTGTTTTGCCTGCACTAGCTATTGTAAGCATCAGTGGCAGTCAAGTAAAGGTACTTGCCTTTCCTGCTTTTGTAGTAGTCCCAATGGCTTTTCTCTAGGTCAAAAATCCTGGCACATATTCCATATTGTATTGCCACTCAATCAGCTAACCAGCCCTCCCAGATCACGGTATGTCCACAGACATTTTAACTTTTCCCTTGCCAAAGTTCTTGAGAACAGATATCCTGTCCATATATCCTGCCCTAGCAGACTTGGAGAGGCATTCAGCAAAGAAAAGCTACCTGGCTCAACTCTGCATATTTGCAGTGTTCTCCCAGACAGAGTATACTGGATATAAGGGACTTGTGAGAGTGGACGAGGGTGAGTCTGGCAGGGGGGTATGGTGCCTTCACTGCACATCACCAGGCCAAGCACTCATGTTTCTTTCCCTCCTGATGGGCAGGAGTAAAGTAGGGCTGTTACTTGTTGCATGAACATGCCTGATTTCCTGGGTTGTTTAGAGAAGGATGATGAGCCTCAGCTCACAGGGCTATAGGTATCTACTTGCTCTACCTCTCTTGCTGAGTTCCTTTACATATCCCCCCCTCCCCACCCCTGTCAGGCTGGGATGGGAGAAGTACAATATAAGGATCCTATACTTACACTAACTACACTTACCTACTGCAATTACTATATTTACTATGGATAAGAGAGGCAATTACACAGGGAGATACCTAGGAAGCTGTTTTCCCTCCTTTAAGGCCAGAGAAAAGGGCTTCAATAAAAAAGAACATTGGCCTCATGGAGTTACAATGTGGGGCAGGTGGACTTCACAGCGGAAACTCTTTTTAACAGAGTTAGGCTCACAGGACATGCATGAAGTAGTTAACAAACACCTTGCCCCAGCACGAGATCTCAGCTATCTCTTGTGACATCCTGTCATTTGCTGGTATGACTAATTCCTATCAGTGGGTACGTGTCACTGTGAAGGACAGAGTTTGAGGAAAGCAACAGATTATCATGGCATTTTTAGTGTTGTGCGGTGGCAGATAGCAAGCAATCCTGAAACTTCCAACGTAATGTGTGATGTAGGCTCCTCAAAATAAAACACTGTTAGAAGCATGAATGAGAAGATTATAAGATTCTCAGTGGTAAAAGCCTGACAAAACTCCACTCCTACCAAACTGCTGTCACCTCTTCAACCACATCTTTCTTTTTGATAAAAAGCTACCTGAAAATTTGCATGGCTTTCATACTCCCTGTTAAAATCATAGAATCACAGAATCATTTAGGATGGAAAAGACCTTTAAGATCATCAAGTCCAACCATTAACCTAACACTGCCAAGTCCAACCACTAAACCATGTCCCTAAGCGCCACATCTACACATCTTTTAAATACCTCC
>VXBL01008151.1:122862-140001 GCA_013400195.1 Aramus guarauna
CCACACTATTTCTGATACAAGCCAGGATGCTGTTGGCCTTCTTGGCCACCTGGGCACACTGCTGGCTCATACTCAGCTGGTTGTCAACCAACACCTCCAGGTCCTTTCTTGCCAGGCAGCTTTCCAGCCACTCTTCTCCAACCCTGTAGCACTGCATGGGGTTTTTGTGACCCAAGTGCAGGACCCGGGACTGAGCCTTGTTGAATCTTATATAGTGTGCCTTGGACCATCCATCTCCAGCCTTCCTACCCTCAAGCAGATCAACACACCCGCCCAATTTGGTATCATCTGCAAACTGACTGAGGGTGCACTTGATCCCCTTATCCAGATCACAGACAAAGATATTAAAGAGAACTGGCCCCAATTCTGAGCGCTGGGGAACACCACTTGTGACCGGCCGCCAGCTGCATGTAACTCCATTCACCACAATTCTTTGGGCCTGGCCATCCAGACAGTTTTTTACCCCTGCAAAGAGTACACCCATTGGTTGGGAAAATGCATAGATCAACTTATTTATAGACTGTAAACAAAGGAGAAAAGCAAGAGTATCTAAGAGACTATATTAAAGAGTTAAGAGGAAGGGAGGAGAAATAAGGAAGTAGTGGTTAAAACAATCAGCTTTTAAGCATACAAAAAGTTAAAGAAGTCTTGATGGCATTTTAAACATAGTGTATAAACAACATAGAAGAGCCCCAAACTAGTTGGCTGGTTGCTTGGGCTTTTTTTTTTTTTTTTTTAATTCTAAGGGGTGGAGGTATTCAGAACTGGTAGAAACTATAATGGGAACTTCAAAAATGGAAACTCTGCACTTTTAGCCAAAGAACAAGTACAGGTTTATCACCCACCCAAACTGAAACATGAAGTGAAGGGACCATTTCTAATAATGAGGAGAGAGACATATTTTCTGCCCTTACAGAAGAAAGTAAAAGAGCACAATGGCACTGGGCTGCAGAAATGGAAGGCAAGGGCCAGGACTCTGTGCATCACCGTGGGGATAACATGCACTGAGATGCTGGGCCAGGCAATGCTTTCTATGAGCCAGTCTATAAAAGCTGTTCATAAAAACAGCATAGGCTGCTTGGACTTCAAAGTGAAAGACTCTGTTTTTACAAAACACCTTCTTACCTGGGAAATTATGATTGTGGCCTTATCTGTAGGGGAAGGATCTGATGTGGGAGAAGCCAAAAGGGGATGTGGGAGTCTTGGGTGACAGTCAGCCAGAGCAGGCATCATACATTTTCACTTGTTCATTTTATCATTAACTTAGAAGCAAGAATATAAACAAAAACCAAACAGCTACTGAGCCCAGCTGTTGTTCATCTTTGAAAAGGATCTTTGGTCTTTGTTCACAGGTGTGTATTTCCCCTCTATCCCTCAATAAATGTGAATGTGTTGGTTAATTCTAACCAAATTTGATAAAGGGTTTAGGTCCCAAGATTAACTAAGTTTCTGTGCATTGCATAAAAATATTTGGCCAATGTGATGAAAGCCTAGGATTCAGACATTTATAATTACATCTACTGGTTTTTAGTTCCTTTCCCTGATTTCTGCAACTGCATATGTTCCTCTGTGTGTCATGGCCATAATAACTCAGGAGAAGGCTGTAGACATGTGCAATGACAATAATAACAATCTTTACTATACAGTAATCCACTGTAAGTCACAGAATTGTAGGAAGTAAATAGGCTAGTGTTTTCTACTGCCCAGAGAGCCATTAGAGAGCTTGTTGGTGTTATCTTCCGTTCTGGGAACGTATCACCATGAGTCTCATGGTAACTGCTCAAAATGCCTCTCACCTATCCCTTTTCAGCCTGGGATCAAAGCAGTAAAAGCATAGCTCAGAAAAAATGGCAGAGTATTTCATGTGGTTACAAAAAATAGTCTTCGAATCCTGCACCAAATTCTGCTTGACTCAATACATGACAGACCAAATTTATGAATGGGCCAAGACCCAGTGAATACATTTATCTTCCACTGAAAGCACCAGGAAGCAAGAGCATTTAGCATTTGGCTCTCTTGGGCCCACAGCTGGACACAAAAATATCTTTGATATAGAAGCGTGACTTTATTTCTAATGCCTGGCACACTTTGAATTTCTGCCCAGTCTTTTGGGAACAAATCCCTACTTACACATTTCTTTTTTCCAGATTTACTAGAGAAGTTTAAGCTGATGTTATATGGAAAGGGAGAACTTTTTTCTTTGCGGAGGCAGGTGGGGGTAGAGGGACATTTACAACTCCTGCAGCATGTTAGTCCAAACCATGAAACTGTTGGCAATAACAAGCTGCAACATGACGTTTTTTTAATTTCAAACATGAGGAAGTCAAATCCCCAGGTGCCTCCATGTTCCTCAGAAGTAGGCAAAGATGTTTCTGATTGCCTGTTTTTCCTTCTATGCTCATGACTACGCTAGTCCCAGAGACAAGTTAGAGCAGTCAGAAGAGTAGTCACAATCAAAGAAGCTCATATTTCTGTAGTACAGTTTGTGTCTCTGCTCTCCCACTGCTACGTGGCATAGGAACAACCTTTCCACATGCAGGTGTTCCCCGTATAACAAAGTGATCCCCAGGCACTGCTGTAAGAGAGTTCAAAGTTCGTTTTTGCAGTATTGCAGCATCAAAAACTGGGAGGTGCTGAGAATCCATCCTACTCAGCATAAACATTTTCAAGTCGGGGGTAGACCAACCATATATGTTATTGATACCCAGCTCGGTTATGTTCTTTGCCTCTCTCATGTGAGGCTTCATGTAGTTATGTAACTCATTAGCAGGAACAGACATGTGAGTTAAACAAACCTATCAGCTTACTATAACATGTAAAACTGCGCCCTGTCCTGTTAGTTTCTCTGAGAAGTGTTGTTGATGGAAAAGTTTTCATTTAAAAAGCTAAAAAAAAAGCTTTCACAAGTATATATTGTTTAAAATCTCAAATACTTAACATATGCTGAACCTGAAACATTTCAGTGATGAGTTTGCGAGGCTATTTTATCCACCAACCAGATTTTAAGGTTATGTAACTACACAGCAGAAAATTGCTGAGATCACTAAAGCCAGACAGCTAGCAGGAAACTTCATTCTTCATTCTTTTAGAGGTGTTAATGATATCTTTATGCCGCACAGGAGAAATGCATGACTGAGAAGGCATGTCTTCATGTGAAAGAGTGTGTTCCAGATATTTTCTTTGACAAGCATGTACAGATTTATGTCACAAATTTGGCTCATAAAGAGATGTTGTATGCAATGTGCAAAGCAGTGTTTAGTTCAGCTTAAGGACTTGATCTTGCTCCTACTTAACTCAGGCTCACATTCTTGTACTAGCAGTCAACTTCTGTTACCTGCAATCCTGGATAAGCTGCAAACTTTTTGATTAACTATGTATTTCCAATGACTGCAACAGCTCTGACCATTGCACTGATTATTTAAGCACTGAACAACAGATTATCAGCTTTTCAGAGACCTTATGAAGATGATTACGGCACTGGAGCATCTCTCGTATGAGGAAAGGCTGAGAGACCTGGGTCTGTTTAGCCTGGAGAACAGAAGACTGAGAGGGGATCTCATCAACACTTACAAATATCTAAAGGGTGGGTGTCAAGAGGAAGGGGCCAGACTCTTCTCTATGGTGCCCAGTGACAGGACAAGGGGCAATGGGCACAAAGTGGGACACAGGAAGTTCCATCTCAATGTGAGGAAAAACTTCTTCACTGTGAGGGTGACCGAGCACCGGAACAGGCTGCCCAGAGAGGTTGTGGAGTCTCCTTCTCTGGAGATATTCAAAACCCGCCTGGATGTGATCCTGTGCAACCTGCTCTAGGTGATCCTGCTTTAGCACGGGGGGTGGACTAGATGATCTCCAGAGGTCCCTTCCAACCCCTGCCATTCTGTGACTCTGTGATTCTGTGAGGGCCGAGGTCCCTTATGAAAATGTCTTGTCTTTTCCTTCCTTGTCAAAATACTCACAATGCTGTATACCTCAGGAAGGTTACTGCTCTAGCAGCCTGAACAATTAAACAGCTAAAGAGGCTGGGAGCCAGAATTTTATCAGCTTTGCAGTTTAATGATCCTGCTATTGAAAAATTGGAAATGAACAAGCTGAAGAGATCCAATCAACCCAGCTACCAAGAAACTTTACAAGTCAGCTGGCTGGAAAATGGACAAGTTTAAGCCTGCCCACTTCCATTTGATCTGTGTTGGGACCAATGCCCTCCCAGCAATTTTCCAAAGGCAAAATACCCCATCAGAAAGATTTAGACTCTTTCCTCTTCATTGTTCAATGAAAGACAGTATATCCTATGTACAGTGCACTGTTCAAACTCTTGCCCTCAATACCAAATAAAGTATTTATTTGTGGGCTTTTTAGTGGCATCCAGTGTTGTAGCACCATAGTTCTTCAAAAAGACCCATAACTTTTTTCTTTGCTGCTTTCCTTTAATATGAAGATTATTTAATATCATATTACAAACAGGAAAGTAAGGAGTGGAGGTCCTGAGTTGCTTAGGACCTGATTTTAAGAGCTTTTGGCATTACATAGAATGCTGTTGTTTCAAAGCCAGACTTCTATTGACTATATCTGTATCTGTGAGTACTCAATACTTCTGCAAGTTAGACCCAGGTGTCCTTTCATAAGCATTTTAAAATGAGGAACTCTGTGTTGGTGCCTCTTTCTGAAAGCTTTAACCCCTTGAAAACAGATCTGAAAGAGTATTTCAGGCTCTATAAGATGAGCATCACATGGGTGATTCACCAGTGAATACTTAATTGTCTCAGAATGGGATCTGTAATAGTTAGCAAAATGATGAGGTACAGTGTGAAGTCAGCACTCTTCACATGCTTCATACACAGGTCATCCAGAGGAGACTATATATGAGTCTTGGAAACGTGGAAAAAAATCTTGGAAAAAAATCTTAGTGAGTCTAACAGAACATCATCTCTCTTGCACGAAAACTACCAGGAGACTTGAGCCTTGAACCTCTGTGAAGTTTCCTTTTATGAAGATTCCCTGTTGCCTTTTCTTTCTGGGAACTGAATATGATTTGTTACAATCTTTTAAGATGGTTGATAGAAGAGAAACACTTCGCTTCCCTGTCTAAATGATAGAGCAGTGGTTAAGGTCAGGAAATAGATGCCTCAAGTTGCCTCCCAGGTCTAGCCATCAGACTTATTGTCTGAGCAGAAGACTGTTTTAACCACAAAGCTGCTGAGTACTGCCCATATTTCACATCAAGGATGTGCAATAAAAAAATATAGATATGACAACTCAGGGAAAGATCAAAACGCCATGTGGGAGGGCAAGAGATTCTCTAGCCTATAGACAGGAGCAGTCATCTGTAAGGGAGTAGACATGGCCTGGTCTCGACTCTTTAGATTGGCCTTTGGGGTTATCCAGTGACTACTTAATGTGAAATAGCGTCCTTGAAGATGAGACTAGACATCAGGTATTTTGCCTTCTAGCTGAACAATATTTCAAGCATCTGCTCCTTTTTTTTTCCAATGGCCACTGCTTGCTCTTCCAGCTTCAATTGGCCAGGTGTAAATCAGCCCAGAATGTGGTAGCTAGCATACTAGCTAGCTAGCAAGGAAGGAGGTGGATAAGGCTTTGAATACTTTCCAAAGAGAGCGTTGAATGTGCATACTCTTTCTCCTAGGAGAGTACCCTAGAGGAGGAGCTAAACTATTTCCTCCTACTTGACTGTAGTTGAAAAGAAAACACATTGCTAAAGAAGACACCCAGAAACTTACTGATGTGCTTTAAGCATGCTCCTTACTGGCACTAGGCCAGCTCTCTCAGTCCTGTCAAAATCCAACTGGTCTATAATTGCAAATGGATATCTGCTCTGTACTTGTCCTTAAGTATCTTAAGTACTGCTATCTAGTGTTATGAGAAGCAATTGCCAGGGTACAATTCCCTAGTAGTCAGAGGCTGTCTGAGAATTGTCCCAACTTGGAGCTGAATTTCCACCCCACCTCCATTTTGGTCCACCCCACCTCCATTTCAGGCATTTCTCATGTATCCATTTCTTATGGAGATGCCCTTTTTTCAGCATCGCAGAAGACTTTCAGGCAGAATCAGTGGCAGAATTTAATTTCCCAGGACATCAGTCACCAAAAACACAAGGCTACTTTGCCTTTTCCTGCAGTGCTACCTCTCAGTCAGTGTGTGTCCTCCAGTGGCAAGTAGATCAGGGCTGATCAGGGAGGCAGGCAACAGTCTCCTTCTGAATGGGCTCTTGATTGTTTTTTTTGTGTTGAAGTATCATTCTGTAATATTTACTCTTAGATGACTGAGAGCTATACCGTAGTCCACAGGCACAAGGAAGCTGTTACTACACAAAGGGTATGTCAATATTAGTAAATTAAATGCTGCCAGAACCTAGGCTCAGGCTGTGACATTCACTTGCTTGGGCTATTACAGTTCTGGCACACTTACGATCCTGTCTCTCAAGCAACTCTGGGCCCCACACAACCATCTTGTGTAGTTTAAGAGTTATCATAGACCAAAGACATTTCCCAAAAGAGAGTTTGGATGCAGCCATCGTATTTCAAAGGGTAAGAACAGTTGTTACAGGTGTTTCAGATAAGCTAGACACCAGAGTATGATGGGTTCCAGCAAGTGGATGTAGGGCAAAATTAGCTGGGTAAAAACATATTTTCTGTCTAGACCACTAGAGGGTGCAGACAAGCCTACTTTGCCCTAAAGATTATTTTTAGGTTACTGAGACCTGGATATTTCAGGGTTTTTTCCAGAGTTTTTGAAGAAAAGAGCTGAAAGAATCACGCCTTGATGTCCTCTACAACCCACTTTATGTCATCCGTAGCGTGTAACCCGAAGTCTATCTTTGTCCCCTTGACTGCTGTCCAGATATCGCCCTCTGTCCTCGTCTACTTCGCTTTTGTACTACCAGTTTTCCTCTTCTCTTTTTTCCTCTTTCTCTCACCATTTCTGTTCCTGCTTATCCACAGTTTCCTACCCTACCTCTCACCACTCCCCTGAGCTCCAGGAGGATTTCCCTTTGATCCTTGCACTGACTGACTGTCACAAGATGAAGTAATAAAAGTACGAAAGACTTATTCTCCTAGCCTTCCGCTGCTGAACTGCTGTAGCCCAGAAACAGGGTCTACTCAATGTACCCAGGATCCTGGGAGGACAGGATTTCAGTTGGGCATGTCTTAGAGAGTCTCAAAGGCTGATCATATTTTTCAGAAGTTATGGGGGAGAAAATAGAAAGAAAAAGTCTTTACAAGATGATTCCTTTCTCTGTGGTTACTCATCTACTCAAAGCAAAGGCTTGTGTTCCTGAATATTCTCTTATTGCCTCAGCAATCACTTCATACAGCTAAGCTCTGTGTGTAACATCCTGCCAAGGAAAATGCAAAACTTTTCATCTTAAATGTTGATCAGACTTACAGGCAGCTCCCTGAGGAATTTGTCTCGCCGTGGTCACTGTTCACGTTTCCGTGCTGTAGCAGATCAGATTTCCTCTATGAGTAAGAGCTGCAGAAAGGACCAACGAAAAATCTTTTAAGAAACAATTGTTATTAAAAAAAAAAAAATAAAAATAAAAGAAGCACATCTAAAGATAATGCAGAACAGTGACAACCACTGATAACACTGCTTTTCATAGCTTTAAAACAGAGTTCACTAGCTGTAAAACGTACCTGTGTAGCATTACTAAAAACGCATAATATCCACATTTGAAGATGAAGGGAAGATTAAAGAGCACATACTTTTTGGTTATTTGATATTTTCCCTTCATATTTTTGTAGCTCTGATTCAGGTAGTAAGTAACCATAGCTGCTTCATCCTGACCCTACTGGTCCGTAATTTCTGTTGTTATTTCAAAACTTAATCAGCAGCTGGGAGGGCGAGGAAATAAGGGTAAAATTGTTTTCAATTCACCAATTACTGAGCCTGAATTCCTCATGCAGTGTTGTGAAAATGTGATGAAAATGTGACAAAATTTTGTAGCTCTTGATGAACAAGTTTATAGATGCCTTGCCCCAGCCTGAACAATGCTTGGGCTCTCATCAGTCTGTGCACAAAAAGGCAGAATCTCTGTTCTGATATCAATAAAAGCTAAAATCCAGCATTTAAAAAAAATGAACTGTTGCATGATGTGTGTACAGATGTCTCTCTCTCTTTTTCTCTGTCTGAGTATTTGGCTTTAGTTTGATACTCAACACTGAAAAATATGACTACCAATGGAAAAATTCAGTTAGGACAGAAGGCTTCTGATCACAAATGTATGAAAAGAGACCAGATCAAACTGACATTACCAGATTCAAAAGATATAGAAAATAAACCCTGTGGAAATTTTCTCATTGATTAGCACCTGAATTTAGACAAAAAATGGATTATATTACCCATTTAAAACCTATCTTAAAATAACAACCCTGTCAGGCTATGAGTTCCTCTCGTTTCCTGCATATAAATAGTAAGCCCAGGAGGAACACCAACTTGACCTTCCCATTCAAGAGCTGGCAGTAAGAGAAAACAAGCCCAAACAACAGTCTCAAAGACATTTACTTATAAAATGAGCTCATTTCATCCAGGAATTTTCTAGGCATTAGTTAAGGGCCAAACAGTCCCATGTATGTAAAGTGATGTTTCAGAGGAGAGCTCCATTTTCAAGCTCATTTTGCACGCTGTTAAAAACATGAGAACAGCATCAGTAAATACGCGTGATACGACAAACAACCTTCTGTCCACTTGGAGGCTTTGCAAACATTAGTTGTGAGCGGTGAAGCCCCCTGGACTTCTGCTTCAAAACAACTTTTTTTTAAATCTGGAAAATATGCAAATATGAAGTAGACTTGTTAGGCGGCAATACGTGCGCAAAACAATACCATATCTTTTAAACACATTGAGCAGTAGTCTTGGTGTCTCTTTATTTTTTAGCAGGACAGAGGGTAAGTTCTTGGGGCTTAGTTGTGGGCTGGGTTTCTCTCCTCTAGCCACTTGACCAGAACACATTGGTGAGATCTCATTTACCATGCAAAGAATGGCTTTTCTAGGTTTTGTTACTTTTCCATCCTGTTTTGCCGCTACATATAACGTATGCCTCCCTCCAACAGACAGCTGAGGAGTACGCCCTTTTACCGCACCAAACAAAGATACTCATGCTGAAAGAGCGCACTGAGAGCAAACATGTTAAATCATCTAAGCTGGCTTTTTCTGCACTTACAGTCATCAGTGAGAACAAAATTGTCCGCACAGGCAGATGTATCTGCATTGAACCCAAATCCACCCTGAAAGACAGAAGGTGAACACACATTTTTAATAAATGTACCTGAAGGGACGCTAAAAACTGAAGGCAGAAGCGGTGGGTAAGCTGCTGGTTGGTGACAGAGGAGGTCTGGGTGCGGTTTGCTTTTCCCACACAAAGCTGCTGAGTACTTTCCCTTGGTCTATGCCCATGCAGTAACTGGGAATTGTGACTGCGGGACGGCTAGGCACACCTCAGCTGGCTTTCCTCTTGCAAGCTGTTGCATAGGCTGCAAGTATTTAGAAGTGAAGGCGATACAGAGCTGCAAGGAACAGCAAATGGCTTAGCATTGATACTCAAACTAAGGCTGATGAAAGTGTTTCTACCCATGCAGTAGCCTCTTTTCTAGCAGAACGATGACATGCTCTCTGGCTGATGTACAGCTGTTTCCAAGGCAAGACCTGGGGTTCTTGATCAGATCACCTGTGCTGGGGAGCTACAAAAAACAGGGCACAAGTCTGGTGTCAACTGGGATTCACCCGAGGTCCCCACCTGTAGATGACAATGACAAAACTTCTGTAGTTCACAGAGTCTTTTAAGGGTGAAATTCCTTACAGAGATCCAAGTGCTACCATAACAGCAATCTCACAAGTAGGGGTGAGGTGAATTAGGAATGAAGGCCAAATGTTCATGGGACTTACATGTCTGAATCAAACAAATGCTTTTGAAAACCCTAATTAGATTCTCCCGACCACTATGTATAACATCCAGAAAGTGTTTATACTAAACACCGAGCACAGTCAAGGACCCAATGTCCAAACATTAAAACTGATTACATGCAAAGACTTAAAAAAACCCCAAATGCCAAAAACCTGAATCTCCAGTGTATGACTTCACCCAGGGATGCTCATGGCACGTACAATTTCACCTTCTGTAGGGAAGACCTGATGGCAGCACATTATTACAATAACTGCCTTAGAGATGGCTGGTTTATGCTTGTTTCTGAACTATTGAAAAAATCTTCACGCAAATAGTCTCTCTCCCTGTCTATTAAGAGACAACAAATGCAGTATGCAAGAGTGCATTGTGTTACGAGACTTCCTTCTGGTGCCCGTCTGTCTGAGTTTAGTTTTTATGCATCAAAAGACCCCAACGAAATTATATTGTTTTATGAAATGGTTCCACAGTCACTTCTGTGTGTATGTTTGGCTGCTGCAAACCTCAGGAAGAGTCTCAGGATGACTGCAATACGTGACTCTGTAATAGCTAAAGATAGGTATCAGGTCCAGATTTACAAATAAAACTTGTCCAAAATTATCTGGGTTTTGTTTTTTTTTTTCCCTATATGTATAAGCTCATTCTTCTTCCTCCTTTTGAAAATACTGTTGAAGACACGCTATGATTTTTACTACTCTCCTTACTAAAGCAAACCATACACCTGAGAACCCCTTATTTTGCTAGTGGTTTGTGCAGAGAGAACTCCTTAAAACTGGTGGCAAGATTTCTCTTTTATTGCAACATTTGCTGTAATAATTCTAACTTCTGCTATGTGTAGCGTAACTTCTTCATTATCATTGCTCTATTATAAACCCATACACTTCCTTCTTTATTTCTACAGCTCACAGTCATCTGGCACAAAGACACACATGTACTTCTTGGATTGCAATGAACTTTGTTCTCCCTTCGGATGTAAGTAATAGGAGGAAGAACAAATCAGTCTTGACTGAGTCTGACTCCACTGAAAAACAATTCTGAATAAACAATCAAGAAGTGAAAAGCTGTACTCCTTACCTGGTGTGGGATGTACAGTGCACCTTGAAAGCCTCTTAAATGACAGAGAAGAATTAGAAATAGTTGCAAGTTTGCAATCATCCAACCACATGCTCAGGAAATGACCGTGTATTTTGCAAAGATTAACTCCTTCCTCACTGTCTAATGTCTTTTTCGAGTACAGTAAAAAAATCCATCTCACCCTTCCACTGCAGTTTGGTAACTAATGCCATGCCCTACACATGATTTCTGTTTCACACTAAGAATATGCAGGTGGCCAGAGGAGGTGACTCTGATCACCTCCATAGAAGAGAGAATTTGCAGTGTCTTCTGCATAGCTGTGACCAAGTACATTTTACTGTTGAGTGAAGTTTATGTGATCAAGTGTGGAAATGACTAAGTAATGGCTTGAGTGCTTAGCTCTCATTTTTAGAAGAGGCTTAGAGCAGTATTTTCAACATGACTTCAGTGTTGTGGTACTCAACAGAGGAAGGGAAAAAAAAAGTTATTTAAAGGAGCAGCATCCTTAGCAGTTTGGATAGGTGTTTGATGTACTACGATACTTTGATGTATCTACGATACTCTTATGCATGGGGGTCTCCAGGTGAAAGCTGGGCATGATGGAACATCAGAAGTTAGGTCCTCTGTGCATAAAAACCCTTCCACCCCATAAAGCGTATTTCCTTTGGCTGGACATACCCATTAAACTGAAAGGCATTTCTGAGCCTGAGCGCTGTATAAAACCATTAGCCTGACAGCTAGTAGAGGCCAGTTCCACACAAGAGCACAGGTGAGAGCACAGGCTGGCTTTGAGGAGCAGGCATCTCCATGCTGAACCCGAGGGGGCACCCGGGCTCTCTGTGTGCAGGTGCAGGGGGCAGTGGCACCCCAAAGTGGATTCCCCCCCCACCAAAACAGCAGGCTGAGAAAGAAAACACTTGCAACAACCCATACAGCAATGCTGAAGACAGATCTGTTTTCCATTCTTCTCTTTTTTTTCCCATGGTTTAGAAAACAAGCCCTCGACGTGCATGCATACATGTCCTTTCCACAGGCCTGAAGTCTCTTCACCTAGACATGTGTGTGTTTTATTTTAAAAACCTTATGGAGGAGAGAAGTATCACTCCCTGTATTTGGGATGTTAGTAGAGGAAGAGAGAATAGAAATGTCACTAACACACACAGTTTCATATCTCAAGCACCTAGCTATGATGGTTTGGTTTTAAACTTCCTTTTAAGAAGAGCTAAATCCGTATTTTGGCATAAAATATGTCAAAAGTCCATGGAAGCTAGAAGAGATAGGAATCCAGTCTATTCTTCTCAGCAAAGCAGGACTTGACATGTCAGCGAGCCTGTGCTCCACAGACTTTTCCATGGAAGATGCACTGCATGAACTAAGTAAATGACTTTAGTAACAAGGACCAGAGCTCAGCGTTATCCAGCTCTCAGTGGATGGTGGATTTCAGAAATAGGTGTCTTCTTTGATTATTACTACTTACAAGACCTGGTCACTCAGACCTTGGAATCCTCTCAGCAGAGTGGTCCAGCTTCACCAAAAGGACTGGAAAGGGTACACATCCCAGCCCTGTGCTTATCCCAGAAAGAGGGAGTATAAAACCTGAACCTATCCACACTGAAGGGTTTTCCACAGCCTGGGCCAGTATTCTGGACTACTGCACCGCTGGTGGCTAGGACTGGTCACAGCTACCCTGCCTTGTGTGGAGAGCACTGCTGCACCTGTGTTGGACAGGCATCAGGTTCCTGTGGGCAGGCAGACACCATGGGGTGTTTCCTCTTTCCTCCGGATGACAGCAGATCCGGTACCTCAGCCTGCAGAGCTTCTGAGCCTGTGGAGAGACCTCGTGTTTGGGTTACCTGAGACAGGGGTGGGGGTTGTCTCACCTAGCTCTGGGCGTTCGCATTGTGGATGTCTACACCAGAGCTAGTCATTCAAGGCACTCTTGAATACAGGCAATGGAGAGAAACAGACCTTTCCAGTGTTCTTTATATGGGAGTTTTAAAAGCCAAGTAAGAGTTCCTTTTGGTGTGTGCATATATATATATGCTTGCATACATTTTCATGCAATCAATATTCTTTAAAAACAACAAATAAAATCCTTATTCTCTTGAAGTTAAATTCTTCCATTGACTTCCCAGGGATTATTTCCAGTAACAATAAGTCCAGAAGCATGCTCCTGTGAGATGGTGAGGAGTGTGATCTGCACTTGATGCTCATCCTTTCACAGCCTCCCACAAAAATAACAGTGAACCTCAGGATCCTCAGTGTAAGCAGGTGCTTAGCTGTTTTTTTTAAATGGTGGCCAAAACAATCAGGTGATTCCTCAAGCTAGGGTTACTTATTATATCTTTTCATATGCAGAAACATCAGGGAGTTTTATATTAAACATGGTTGCAGGATAGAAACTCACTTCGTGCCTTGACTCCTCTCACTTTCACATACAAAAATTGAATCAACTGTCAGTCTTTGTCAGCTGCCAGACTTACATCTACACCATGAGCTTACAGGTAAACAGGAAGGAGTTTCAGTCTCAAAACCTGCAAAGCATGAAAAAAAATACTGAATCAGACCTCCTAAAAGCTAATGACAATTGGTTTGCTTCCTAGGCAGTTATTTTTTAAAAAAATAATCTTCTTTCACTTCAAATATAGCAGGTTAGAAATAGAGGGGTTTTTCCACTTTTTGATCCTTAAAGTTACAAATATTTAAATTTTACAACTTTTATTCGCTACCGCTTTTAAAGAACCTTTCCCTTCTAAAACTGGGGAAGGGAACTTTCAGAAAAAAAATCAGCATTTTTTTTGTGAAAAAAATATGAAATTTGACACTCCTGGAGTATTGTATGCTATAATGCACTCTTCCTAAAGGGTTCTTCATCTCAGCTTGAGGTGCATTGAGAGGAAAAGAGTGCTTGCATGGGTGGTGGTGGTGGTGAAGGAGTCTGTAAGCACAGTGATATGGGAGTGTGAACAGGATGGTGGAGGGTGGGCAACCTCAAGAAAAAGGTCTTGTGCTTTGGGAGTGAGAAGACGGAAAGGTAAATTGCTCCTGAAAGAAGGAGGAGCTGGGAGGGCTGGAGAACTGAGGGAAGGTGGTAGGAGCGAGGGAGGCTGACAGAATGAGTCCCAGAACTATGGAGGAGGGTAAGCAGAACGGAGGGGAGGAAAGAGGGTCTGGTGACATCCTTCCTGTATCACAGCAGAGGGAAAGGAAAGGATAAGACTTCTGGGAGACTTCTGCTTCTCTGTCATCCAGCACCAGGAGGTCTTGGGCAGATTTCCAGGGCTCAGGCACTAGGTCCATTCCACAGCAAGAGGGATGGAGAGAAGGCAGGCAACCAGTGAAAAGAAAGATGTCCATGCCATTGAGCTGGCAGTGCTATGATGCCATTACACATCTGATGAAACACCAGACCTCAGCTATGACTGATTGTCCATTTCAGTGCTAACATGAAACCACCTGTGGAGCTCTCCAGAAAGAAGACACTCCCCTTAATTCTCCAGGGAATAAGCAGACAATCTTGTTCAATTACTTCTAAAGTTAGATTCAGTATCCAGATGTCCTAGGCCAATGAAGGGGTGGTATGATGAGAAAGAAAACCTGCCCAGCAGTTTTTTCCTTGCACAAGGAGGTGTGACCTGCTTCCTTGTCCAACATCATGGCCTTCGTAGGGTCAAAATACTTCAACTGATAGCTACTTGTCTTCAAAACTGTAGGTTCGTGTAGTTTTGCCCAAAAGAAAATGAAGTGAAAAACCTCAAAGCCAAAAAGGTTAACTTCAGTGTTTTCAGACTGACATTTTTCCATTTCAGCATAGGAAATTTCTGTCATAGGAAATGAGTGCTGCCTAATTCAGTGGCAATCGTAGTAGTACATGAGATGGGTCTTTGCTTTGCTTGAGATGGGCCTTCCATTTCCTGAGGGAGGGAGCATTTCAGTCACTAGACTGCAGTGCAGTTTGGGGTCAGGATCTCTCCAACTAGATCTGTTCTATCACATTCAGGGAAACTTCTTATTTTTCACATTGAGGTGGGTGTCCTGGTTACACCCCAGAACTGAACTGTCTCAAGACTTTGAGATTCTCAACATCTCCTCCCCCCTCAAATACACTCACACATGCCCTTAGGTTTCTATGCAAAACTGGAGGCATTCTCCAAACAAGACTCCTGGCATGTGTTTTTATCACAGTCTGAGCAAAGGTTCCTGTGGTGTGTGTAGAGAGATTGGGGACACATGAGTGAGACTTTCTTGCAGACAAGGGATGCGAAAAAGTCTGGGAAAAAAGAGAGGAAGAGTGATGACAGATGGCAGAGGGGAGCAAATACTCTGCAATGTGCAAGGGGGACAGAGAAGCAAGGGAGCAGGGAAAAGAGCCCTTAGGTAGGAGTAGGCAGGGGCACAGCCTGGAAATCATGAATAACCAGGCTCATCAGATGCACTGTGGCCCTCATCAAAGTGCAAGCCTAGATCCAGAATTTCTTTCTTGTTCTCTGTTGTGTAAAATATTGAACTATGCCCTGTGCAGAACGAATCTGCAGTCTGGTGACTGATAACTGTTCTTGGGAGGGAGGTGGTGATTTGATTGAGAACCAAGAAGTGCCTCAGTTTTGTGCAGCTGAAACTAAAGCCCACTTTGTGAAGCACCAGAGCTCTGCTTCCAGGGCTGTGGCTGCCACAAGACAGCAGCCCTGTGAACCTAGCACAGACTTTTTTAGAATAAAATTCCCAAATGAAAAGATATATTAGGGCTGAAAATAAAATTTTCATCAGGTCAAAATAAAATACACATTTCTTCATTCACTGAAAATTCTTTAAATTTTTATCCCCTATCCTCAGCATATCAGAGGTTTTAAGGTTTTGACTGCCCTGTCATTGCAGTTTTGACTACTTCCTATGTTGCAGACTGCAGCATTATACAAACTGAATAAACCACCTGCACATCACCAAGTGGCTAGAGTCTTAGCTTGAATTGACTCAGCTTGGAGAAAACTAACAAATACTTTTGAAACCATTTAGAAAACTGTGTTTTTGCTGACTAATTGCTGGTCTGACTAACCCCTACTAGGCAGATTGCAGTTTGATAATCCTGGTACTCAGTCATTTTAAAAGCAACTTGCCCTTGTGATTCTTTCTATTTAAGGGTATGAGCCCCACATAAGTGGATCTCCCTTAATTTTTCAAGGCAGTGTAAAGGGGCCATTAAATAGGCAAAAAAGAATTAAAGCAGGGATCAGAATTTCTTCCTTTGTATTTAATTATTGGAGGCATTTTTCCACCAGTCATATAAAGTCTAATTCTGTTTGTCATTTTTCTTTGTTGAAGGTATATTTAAATTTCAGCCTAAGGACTGAACTCAGGACTGAGCACCTCAAGTGTTATTTCTGTGGGAGGAGGGTTGGGAGGAGGCAGGATCCAGACCTCAGTCCATCCGGTTACTGCATTTTGCAGAGGGAGCTTTCTCCTAGACAGAGACAACCAGAGTGATCAGAAGCTCAGGTAACTTGGGTTGGAGGAAAATGCACTCACTTGTTGCCATTCTCCAGGCACCTGCTTGAGCTGGGCCCCCAGGGTTAGACAGACACAATGCTCTCTGCTGACATGGCCACACACCCATTTCTCTGAAACCCTCCCAATGAATGGGTCAGCTCAAGAGACAAATCTCTATGGTTCTACAGAAGGCGGTGGTCTGGTGGTCCCTCTATGCTCTTGTGGTTGAAGCCATTGAGTGTTGCGCCAGAACTGAACTCTGTCTTGATCCTCTGCCCCATAGTTCCTAGGAGATGCTTGTAAGACCACATCAAGCAAACTTTTCCCGAAGTGGACATATTCTTGGGTCTCAATTTCTGGGAGTATGCTTTGAAACACCTGGGGACTGACCAACTGAAGTCAGTAGGGGCAAGGCTTTGGTCAAAAACATATAGGTTCCAGCAAAACTTCTCCTGGTAGTCATCAAGGTTACTTCGTTACCTTATCCACAAGCAAGGCATGTTTTCATAGAATCGTAGAATCATGGAATGGTGTGGGTTGGAAAGGACCTCAAAGATCATCTAGTTCTAACCCTCCTGCCACAGGCAGGGACACCCTCCACTAGACCAGGTTGCTTAAAGCCCCATCCAACCTGGTCTTAAACACTTCCAGGGATGGAGCCT
>VXBL01008151.1:140143-169374 GCA_013400195.1 Aramus guarauna
GTGCAGGACCTTGCACTTGGCCTTGTTGAACCTCATGAGGCTTGCACAGGCCCACCTCTCAAGCCTGTCAAGGTCCCTCTGGACAGCATCCCTTCCCTCCAGTGTGTCAACCACACCACACAGCTTGGTGTTGTCAGCAAACTTGCTGAGGGTGCACTCCATCCCGCTGTCAACCAGACCTCAACCAGCCCAGACACTTGAGTGACTGGTAAGCAGACTAGCAGAAAACCAATGCTTCCTATCTGCCTGTCCCTGACTAACCAAGCTCATGGATATACCACAGAATGATTTGGGTTGGAAGGAACCTTTAAAGATCATCTAGTCCAAATCCAAATGGAGGATGAGCAAGTGGGAAAGTCTTTCTTCAGGCTGCTCAGCTTCCTAGCTCCTTGTAGCCATGTTCTCTACCTCTTGGACAAAACAAGCAGGAAAATGGCAAGCTCCTGCAAAGGTCAATACACACATTTTACAGAAGCAAACTATTTTCCTGTGGTTAAAAGTCATAGCTTTTTAATCCTTTGGGTTTGTTTTTGCTTTTTGTTTTTAACAACTAAAGTGTTTGAGTTTTGTTTTGCAACTATTTAGAAAGTGGCGGGGGGGGGGGGGGGGGNTGAGGGAGGGGGGGGGGGGGGGGGGGGTTGGCTTTGTTGCCCAGATGTAGGATGTGACAAATTGGAATACACCAAGTAGATGTTTTGGAGCAGCCATCAACTCTAGAGCAATGGGTGCTGAAAAATGAGGCTGTGGCTGTCTCATACAGGACGGTGGGATCCCTGTAGATTTTTGGTGTGCGTGTTTTTTCCTTCTGTTCCCTTCTTGCATCACACAGCTGTTGGGAAAATATATTCACCCAAGTTGGGGTAAGCAGATGCTGCCAAGTCTTGACTGTTACCCAAAATCCCTTGAAGACACGTTCACATCTACCCCCCAACACTAGATGTGCAAGAAACGAGCCTGCCTACTGAACAAGAAGGGAAAACAAAAGATGAAAGTTATCAGCTGGCTAGCACCAGCAATGCCAGCTGCCAAGGCATGGGAGCGATCATCCAGGCCTTTAAGAGGATTCAGGATTAGGCCAACCTGGGAGGTGGGAGACTTTCTTTTTTTTTTTTTTTTTCTACTGTAAAAAGGTTATTTTTCAGCCGTTATGTGAGGCATCCTATTTGTCTCTAACTTCTCACTGATAAGAAACAGATTACAGGAAGGAAGTACTCCACCCAGGTTCTGAATTTATCATGCACTGCTCCTTAAAGGTGTCATCTGTGTCTCAACAGAAATCTGTTTTTTCCCCTTCTTTTTAAGAAAAAGAAAAAGAGGGGGGGGGGAGGAGATGATCTTACTGCTCATTAATTGTTAATTGTATGGCAGTTATACCCAGAAAAGCTTTTGCTTTTTCCAGCCGCACATTGCTAAGAAATCCTTTCAGCAAGATACCAAAAGATTTAGTGTTATTTCTTGCAGAAAGGAAATGGCGTGCAAGAAAGAACTTAGGCGGTGCGTATTTCCAAAGGGGTCTCTATTGCAGCTCAAACCAGAAATTTGGATCCTACTCCTATGATACAAGCATCAGGCAGTACTTTCAATCTTGTAATTATTCCTATGGACCACCGGATAACAAAAGTGAGGGTCAAATTGTGTTCCCAGTTCTGCTGAGGTGGGAGCAACGCCGCTGCAGCTCCTGGAATGATTCCACGCTTACTGTCATCGAACAGCTTTGCTCCTTACGTCCTCGTTGTTTTTGCTTGCAAAGTTGTGCATGAAAAACGGTCCCTCTTGGGGCAGGGAAGGAACTTCGGGGTGACTCAGGGAAAAACCCAATTCATGCAGGGCTCTTGGGATGCTTGGGGGGCGCAGGGAGCCAGCTAAGAGGGAGCGCAAGGGGAGCCGCATCTCTGGATGGGCAGCGAGCAACAAGGGCAGCAGGGAGGGGAAAGAAGCAAAGAAGGATGCAGGGCAGCTGGGGGAGGAGAGCCGTCCCAGGGTGGTAGGTGTCCTCTCAGCTGCAGTTTCCAGAGGAGCAGGAGCCTCACATGCAAACCTGCCAGCTCAGATGCCCGGCAGTGCTCCAGCTGTGGCCCCACCGGGCTCCCACGGGGCGCAGCCGAGGACCGCGGAGCCGCTCGTGTGGCCGGTGCGCCTTGGCGGCGGACACGGACTGAGGGCCACACTTTGGGTGGCAGGGGAAGTTGTAAGGCCAGTGCCAGAGGGAGGAGAGATGCAAAGCACCAGGTTGATTTTCTGTGGTGCTATGCTTTGCCAGATACTTCAGATATAGGAGGCTACATAACATGATGGGCCATGGCCATAAATGATTGATAAAAGCACCGACACCATTAGGAAATGTACCTACAATGTGTTAACACTGAATGTATCAACAATGCAAATACTGATTGCAAAGAGGAAACCAAATTTACGTAGACAGATTAAAGCTACTCTGTGGGTCTTTTTGCTGTTCAGTTTTTCACTGCAGGCTCTGTCAACTCATCTGTACTTACCCTTGACCCAGGCAACAATGAATTTTGCTCTCAGTCCAGATATTTCTTTACTGCATGACTGAATGTTTATTGTATTGTCTTCAGCCATTTCCTTTAACAATGCAAACGGGAAAGAAGCTTTAGAAGAATTTCTTTTAAGCCTAAGAAATGTAGTCCAGCAGGGTGCAGGGCCCCTGCACTAATGTATACATTGCATTTCTAATTCAGAGACATTCGTATGTGGCAGTATTCTGATGCCGAGGAAGATCAGTTCCTTTCTTGCTATTCCCACTGAGCTGGATTTAGTGCCAATAATTGTATCTCAAAGAAGTTGCAATCATGTTCTGGCAGAAAGCAGCTCTTCTGTGGTTTTTGCAATCTGAGCTCTAAAATAGCAGTCTTTTCAGGTCCCAAATAAAATCGTAATGTGTATCTATTCCAGATTAATTGTAGTTTCATTTCTGCATTCTCAGGAAGTTCTTGGCATATCTTCATTTCCATTGCATGTCTCAGGAATGCATCTGCAGATCTCCATTTCTGCCTTTTTCTGAAACTCTTTGCAGCACAATAATAAACAATGGCATCAAAGCAGAGACTGTATAATGCCACCAAAAGCTTATATAACCCCAAACAAACTCTTCAGTTTGGCAATATAGGCTAACTGGATTACTGTTATCACTGTATCAAGCATATAGCACATCATAAAAATCTTACACAAAACAAACTTGAAAGCACTGGAGTGCTTTTTGGTTTCCCCAAATTGTCTATGAAGGGAAGTAATCAGTTTTCAGGAAAAAGTTTTTTAATAATTGTGATACCATTGTTAGTGAGGGGGGAGAAAGCACAAAACGATCAGTGAGCCAAAGCAGTGTCTCTAAGATATTCAGTTTTTCTTAAGGAAAACCTCATTCAGGGCAACCAACACATCAAAGTGAGCTGCTGCCTGCCATTCCTGCTCTGAAAAGTGCGGTGTGTCTTCCTAAGTGGAGGCAAAGAGTCGAAGAAGACGCACACTAGAGGAGAGGTCCTGAACATCTCAAACATTTTGCAACAGTGAGCGACCAGTTCCGGGGCAGCACCCGAGGCTGCGGCGTGTGGCCTGAACCAGAGCATCGCCTGTTCCCACGAGAGGCAACAGCCACGGGGGGACAGAGAGCGAGGCCAAGGGACGTCTGTTTCCTGGACACAGCAATGTTTAGCATGGCTACCATTTGTAATAGCAATGCAGGCATTTGTATATGATGCATCAGGAAAGGATGTTCTCTTAGGTACTCTGAAGAGCTGTTCCACCCAATAAATGTTTCCATTAATGTATGTTTTTACCCCCACTCAATTATTATTCCTCTCTCTTCTCCAGTCCCATCTTCTCTTGTCACCTCAGATTCAGTCCAGTTCTTGCTAACAGGATTCTAGTTAGAAGATGCTGTACATGTGCAGATTGCTCAAATTTAGTGGGATTTAAACCTATGCTTTTTTGCTTGTTGGTGGTTTTTTGGGGTTTGGTTTTGGGTTTGGTGTTTTTCTTTTATAAGGCATATTGTCACAAATGGGTGTACAAACTGGGTTGTTTGCACAGGACGGGGGTCTTGTTTGCTATTCATTGGTCCTAGTTTGCATCCCCGGGCACCGGTGCTGCAGGCAGCACTGCAAGGTACCTTTCCCCATCTCTCCCACCTGTGACCAGAGCATTTGTGGTTTTCCAGCTTGCAAAATGGAGTGGTGGGGGGGGGAAACATGCAGCCCTGACATAAGCCTGTTCTGGGGTCTTGCCGGTTAACATCCTGGTGGAGAAGCACTTGCTAACACAGTTGCTAGGAATACCTTTGCAACGCCTACCTTGCTCTATGCTAGAAGGGTCATTCTCAAGACCAGAGGTGGGCAATCAGCCTAAAGACTACCTCTGCTTTTAGGCCACCTCGGAAAATCAAATTTTGCACCAGCCACGGCTCCTGCCCTTGCAAAGTTAGTGAGGTGTGAAGCGACTCTGGGGCCAGCATGAGAGGAGGCAGGTAACAGTGCCTCCTGGTGACTTCTGCCGTGATGCCAAGCTCCTGAAGCAACGATCGCAGGTGTCCTCAATTATCCGAGGGGTTCTGAAATCCTCCCGCAGGCTGTGGGCTTTCACACGCAAATATGACAGGCCTAACGGCAGCAATCAAGTGCCAGCTTGAGCCCCCTTCCCCCTTCATTGAAGACAAGGGAGCAGGTCACCAAGCGGGGCTCGCAGTGACTTGACCTGCGGCAACTGCGGGAGCATTTGCTATAGCTGCAGTAAACTACACCCATGAGTAAGCAAATGAATCTGAAAATGTTTGGAGGAAGGCCCCAGCATATTTTTGTAGCTCTAATTGAGACACCGAAAGCAGCAATAGCTACCCCAGTTGAGGTGGCCAACTGCGGGACCACTACGAGCCACTTCTGCTACATTACCTGGAGTCCTTTGGTGCAGCTGGATCCAGTGGCAGAGAAACAAGCCTGTGTGGCTGACTGAGGGTAAAAATTCAGTCCAAAGGCATCTGAAGCAGCATTTTCCTCGGTCCTCACTGACCAATTCAGCATGGAACAAATTCCTAAGAAGCAGCTAGGAGCCAAATGAGAAAAGGAAAAATTAAATATATATATATATATATATATATTGCAGGAATTCTGTTTCCTGTGTAGTCGGACTATGGCTTTGTGAAAAGAAAAGGCTCCCACTAGGACCTGAAGCAAACTTTTCTCTGGGTTTGATTTCTTTTTCCCCATCTAATGTTCAAGTATCTGTAACCCTAACTTTAAGGCCTTAGTGGGAAATTTAAGGATTTTGATTCTGAACTTACGGTGGCAGCTAGATGGCAGGTAGATTTTCAAGTGTCTGAGCACATATAAGCCTCCAGAAAATCAAAATATTTTGTGTTTCCCTGGCTCCCACAGCATGAACTAATTTGCGCTAGATTTCCTATCCGGCAGATTCCCCCTGCTCCACCTCAGACACAGGGGATATCATTCACCTTCCTTGTCGACTCCCACACACATAGATGAGGGGCAGTCTCAGCTTTTATTAATATGTAGCAACCTGTTTGTAATTTCTGATTCTAGAAACATAGCTGCAAATGTGAGAGGCTGAGTCTTTAACGAGCCTGTGGCTGGGAATGATAAGGCATACTTCCTGTAGGTTTCAGGTCCATCTATTGTTTTTTGTAACAATGGGGAAAAATGAAATGTGTTTTCTAAATCACCAATTTTATGACACAGTTAGTTTGCATTCCCTAATAAGGAAGCATTAGGGAATACCAAAACTTACAAAGGAGAAAGAATTTGAGCAAACAGGATAAAAATTAAGGCTAGTACGTCAGTAATGGCAGCTCATTGAGCTACATTGAATGCATTTAAATTTAATTGTTCAGTAGGCCGATTTTCTTCATCACACATGCAGAAGCCTTGGTTGACACCACCTTCTTCCCCCATAGGAAGGCATGCACCTTCTTGAGCACGAAACCCTTCCGCCCACATGCAGCATGATCTTCCTTCGCTGCAAAAGTCCCGTTTCCCCCTTTCGAGATGAGCTGTGCTGTCCCTTCCCTAACAGCAACAGCTGGCACCACAAACATCCTCCTGCTCCTGCCAGAACAATGGCTGTCCCAGGGAAGGGAAGAGAAGCAGCGGGAGGCATGGCCAAGCCAGGCCAAGCCATCCCCTGTTCCAAGTGCGGGCAATGCTCCTCTGTTGTTGTAACTTATGCTGGGTCAGCTTCAGGAAAATCAAATTTTCTCATTTCAAAGTTTTTGCTTCTTATCTCCCCTCTTCTTTCCCTTCAGCAGACTCCAGCTGGATGCAATGCGGGGCTCTGTCCCGTGAAACACATTGTCGAACTGCTGCAGAGCACATCCTGCCCCACTGAGCCAACGTGAAACTGAAGCGTGCCACTCCCAGCGTGGCTGAGACCACAACTCAGGGAGCCCGAGAGGTCTTCAAGGACCTGTCTGCCTCTGCCTCTGTCAGATGCAACAGAAACTAGGGAGGGACCTGCCACCTCTCGGCCAAAGCCCGGACTCCGGCCGGCACTGACCTGCAGATGTGCAGGAGCAGCCACCACCCGAACACTTCCCTCGGCATCCTCGTCACTGCCACCACCACTTTACTGGACTCAGACTTGGCCAAAACGGTCGGATTAGCGATGAATGATTTCTCTGAGGCTGAGCTATAGCTTGTAGCTACCTTCACCCTTCTCTTGTTAGCTAAAACAAGAAAATATTATTTTATTTTCATCTTCCTCTCCCCTGTCAGGCCAGGTAAGTGCAAGTTTAAAGCTCAAGTGCTAACCAACGGATGCTGCAACAGTTTTGTGGATAAGAATCACATGAGGTGTGTAAAAGCTGCCAACCCTCGTTGGATAGATTTCAATCCTTGAAGAGAGAGGCATGGCCCAGAGGGTGGACTGTCGAAATAGCTGTCCTGGAAGAAGATGAAATCTCTTCCTTAGAAGTGCCCATCTCTCCCCAGTTGACAAGGTTAACCCAGACACCTACATTTTAGCCTGTTTAATTTACGTGACCTGAATCCCATTCTTTGTGACTTACTCCAGAAAGGCAAATCTTAACTCACAGGTATTTTAATGAGTTAAACACATTATTGCCATTGCTGACCTTATATTCAGCATATAGCTTCCCAAAACTGGCCTCGGTATACTCAGTATATGAAAATAAATTATTTTAGAGTGAAGCGCAGATGAAATCTGATAACAGATGAGTGTAAAAGTTATTTCCCCCCTCCCCCCCCATTTCTCATAAAGAGATATAACTATTTCATTTCTGTGAACAATTAGAAATTGTTAGAATTAGAAATGAACACATTTCTGTTAGAAGAATTGAAAACATGAGTCTGAGTTACTACCGATTGGTGCAACTGATGCTCTAGCAGATTAAGTCTAGGGTATTGCTAGCTATGCATACAGATCTTTCAAATTAAATGTGGCGGAATTAGAGCATGGGGCCAGAAAGTTACACTGAATTTTTATTCCTCAACACTTTTACCTGGAGTCCCCACTGCCAGTCTCACGCACTGAGAAATCATAAATGTGAGACATACTAAGAGGTTGCTTTAAAAATCAGATTATTTCTTAAATACTTTCTTTATGGGTTGTCATTCACTGGGATTCATTTCTTCAAACTTTTTTCTGCAACTATGGGGATGAAAAACTTTCAAGAGCAAAAAATGGGGAAGAAGAAAGTTCTAATTATAATTAAAAGGAACCAATTAATGCGATTAAAAAAGGATCTGTGGTGATGTGGAGTTGAACCTAAACCAGTTCCATTTATCCACAAAAATTTTCCCTCCAGGGAAAAGAGAGAAATCCAGCATCATCAGCCATTTCGAATATGACTAGGTGGAAGAATCCCAGGCAGCTGCACTGACACAGGAGGAGTCACGCTGCTGATGCAAGAAGTAGGTGAATCCGTCTCTGAAGGGTACTGTTGCAGCTGCAGCATGGAGATACAGGCTGGTAGCTGAATGTTTCCATATCAACAGGAAAAGCCAAAAGGAAGGGGAGCATTTATTAAATGTAAAATGACATTTTTAAAAGTAGTTTGGCATGTCAAACTTGTGGAAACTAGGAGATAATAGCATGAAAATCACTCTCCCTCTGCACAAACATTGTGAGAAAATTTTCTCTTTAATTACATAACCATATTCCCCCTTTTCCTTTGTGTATCTATCTGCCTCAGTCGGAAGGTGACTATTGCTAGGCTACCTCAGCTTTACCTGCCTGTATGGGTGTAAAGGACTACCAATGACAATCATGCATGCTATAAAAACAGATTCAACAGGTACCAACAGATACTGCTCATTGGAGCAGGAGCTGGGTTTATGCACTCCCAGCCCCACAACCCCATTTCTTTTGTATCTGCACGTTAGCCTAGCCACAGTTCTGCCTCAGTATTTGTGGATAACCCGACTCAAACACTTGCAAGGGGATGAGGCTGGAGTACGCTTGACCTCACCTGTGCCTCATCCTTCTGAAACCCAGAGAAGGGAGGGACACCAGGATAAAGGTTTGGAGACTCGGCTATGCCTGTGCCATGAGCACATGACCATGGGCTTAAGGTGTGGGTGCATCTGGGCTTGAGTGCAAGTCCAGCTGTGGACAACATACAAAAAACTTGTCCAGCGATTGCCATCACGCATGTAGGATTTAGAAGCTGTAGTGATGTGTAGCTCCCCACCATGTGGTGCCATGCAAGCACAAGAGTTATCTTCACCAGTTTACAGTGGTACCTCCAGCAAGTACCTTGTATTTCCTCCAAACTCTGTAGAAATCCGAGTTATTCCAGATATAAGCACTCTTTTTTTTGTTGTAGTAGAAATCAGCCCTAGGAGATTATTCTTGCAACTCTGTTCCTACCCTGCTATGTGGAGCTGTATTCTATTTTTCAAGAAACGATATAAAGTAAACATGAAGGAAAGAACAAGAAAGAAATTATTGATATAATTCATACATTTTTTTGATGCTATTTCCACTGACTCTTCTTTCCCTTAGTGTTGAAGAGCATGTATTCAGTCCCGAGATAAAAATTTCAGTTGATGTTTCAGTGTTGAAAAGATTGTGCTTATCAGCAATGAGCCAGAATACTGGTTTATAATAATGAAAAATTTTGGGGTTTGGCCAATAGATATCAAGACTGACAGCACACAGCTTGGGATGGAAATACGTATATCTGCCATCCCAGAGTGGGAGGTGAGCGCTGACATCCAGTAATTTTCTTTCTTCCACTTGTCCTCAAAATTACTTTTACTAGCATGCCCTTTACCTCACACATATCTTAACAATCTTTTTTTAGACAGCAAGAAACTGAAAATAAGGTTATCTTCATCCCTTGGCCTTCCATCTCCTTCCTGAACTCCCTAAGAACAGTTTACTCATCTACACCAAGCATTTGATTTCCTTTTGTCCCTTTTCCATTTGACTCACTCCTGCCAAGGTATCTACTGTGTCTGACTTCCCCTTCTGGATAGAGCTCATCCGCAGCAGGAAAATCTGGCACTTTTGGAGACAGGAGGTAAATAATACAGTATAGGCAGAAGATAAGAAGGGATTCTCAATGCATCCCACTTTTGGGGAGTTCTTTGAAAGATTTGGTGCTTTGATGGAAGTAAGAGAAAGAGAGTTGGGAAAAAATTGCTGAGTCTTGACAGATTTGCCCAGATAGCCCTGAAGTATAATTCAAAACTCTTCAAAGAAATTTTACAAAAATTCGTAAAGCCAAGAAGCAATGGCCCACAATATAGTTACCAAAGTTCAGTACTGTCCAATGAACAACTTCAAAATGAGCCAGTCCTGTTCACAAACACTACAAGGAGTTGGTCTTCATGCATTGGGACAACATGAATATAGCCATTTCAAAGTAGGATCCTAACATGCCCAGCTGAGGGGTGACATAGTTTCCATATGTTGGAACCAAAACACCTGCAGCTGTGTCAGAGCTCCTGGGACACGCTCGCAGGCCTGGGGCTTGGCGCAGACCGCTTGGCTTCACGTCAGAGGGCCTCCTTGGATGAAGGTGCCTGAGATTTGAGGACAGAGGGGCAAGTGCCCTCATCTCAGCTAGATGGAGAGCTGACTCGGGTTGAGTGGGGTCATAGCAGGAGAGTCGCTGCTGAGTCAGTTTTGGATTCCCGGGCCAGTGGCACCTGCTGAAAACCCCTGTCATTCATTTCCAGGGAATTGCTGCCAAGACAGGGCAGGAAGAACGTGTTTAATGCCATGGCTTTGAAGTATGACTGAAATGGCAAGTTTCTGACCTCCAAACAGAGGGTTGTAACTCAAAGCTCATTCCCATATTACTGTTCTTGTGACAGTAATAAAGCACCTGAAATATCTCTGAAGAAAGGGACTTTTTTGCTCTGACTCAGACCAGGTGCCGTAAGTCTTTTCATCATAATGCCATGGCTTGATGCTGATTTTATGCTGAACTTTAACCTCATAAATACAATACAAGGGAAAAAATAGCATTTGTATTTCCTTTTTCTAGGCGTTCCTCACTAATAAGGACCACGAGCAGTTTTTCAGCTGTTTTACAAACAGATTTGGAAAAATGGACTTTGCATCACCTGCACGAGAAGGCAGAAAAAAAGGAAGCACTGAACTGTAAATTATTCGTTGCTTTCCTTTTCCCTTCCTTGTGTTTTAGCAATGGGGTTCTTGACCCTTACAGTCAGCT
The DNA here is from genome assembly GCA_013400195.1 of Aramus guarauna. NCBI lineage: Eukaryota > Metazoa > Chordata > Aves > Gruiformes > Aramidae > Aramus > Aramus guarauna. The sequence goes on from VXBL01008151.1 coordinate 150,816, forward strand.
CATGACTTGCCTATAAATTATAGCCAGGACCTTGATTTACTACTAAGTTAGTTCAACATCCAACAGTCAAAAACTTCAAGCCATCCTTATCTCTGAGCAGTTTCACAGGCGCAGAACCAGTTTCAAGCTGTTTCAAGCAAGGACACAAAACAGTTTGAGAAGCTCAGCTTTTAATCAATTTATTTAAGGCAGAACTTATTTCCTACAATGTACGTAGAAAAGGTAGTTTCCACTGCACATACACCCGAGGCATAGAAAGCCAAGTCTATTGGCTCTCATTTTATGGCATGGCTGGGTAACGTTTTCACTCCATAAATGAAACTAAATTAACACTGTGAACAAACTGTTTTCTCCCCATAGGGTCTCAGCAGAAACCAAATACCGTTAATTTTTGCATTGTTGTGCCCAGCTAAAGCTAAACCCATCTCTCTGTGTGGAACTGCCAAAAGTAAAAGCCATTTAAAGGGAGTCAACCAGACCATACAGACCAGTTCCTTGACTCCATTAAGACTTTATATTGAAATGGTTTTGGCAAGACAGCTATTATTGCACAGAAAATTTAGTCCAAATTATGTCCCTACACTTGCCTATGAATGGTGATAAATAAATAAAAAAGAAAAAAGCTCCTCTGATGAGAAGTGGAAAAGCTCTACATTGTTCAGATTAGACCTTTTACCTGTGTGTAACTTGAGCTACATCACTGCCTGGAAATACACTTTAATATCTAAAACAAGTGATATGAAGATCATTTGCATGCTCATGTCTGTAATACCCTTAGCAATATTTTCAGTGCTCCAAAGTATGAAGAAAAACTTCTTCACTGTGAGGGTGACCGAGCACTGGAACAGGCTGCCCAGAGAGGTTGTGGAGTCTCCTTCTCCAGAGATATTCAAAACCCACCTGGATCTGATCCTGTGCAACCTGCTCTAGGTGATCCTGCTTTATCTGGGGGGTTGGACTAGATGATCTCCAGAGGTCCCTTCCAACCCCTACGGTTCTGTGATTCTGTCATTCTGTGATTCTGTACCAAATAGCACATTGAAACTTTGTATTGAAATACAAATAAGCCCCATGTTATCAACTAACATTTTTGCTATGGTCTAACCACTGCCTGTGGAAAGACAGATTTAAAAACTGTCTGCCTTTATCCCCTCCTGAGAGCAGTAAATCCATACCACACTACAAAGTCATTATCTTTGTGGCAGCATGAAGCAAATGCAAATTAGGGTGATGTTCTCAACAGTCCAGGCATTTACCTCCAATCTACCCTACGTCATTACAGCTGTAGACTTCCCTCTCTTCTCTACTGTGAAAATTTTTTTTATGCTCTGTTCTGAAAAGTTCAGCCAAAACCACAAGAAAACAATGTGATTCCTGAAAAAGACTTGCACAGAAACCAACTTTTGTTCTATGGAACAGAATGGTGAGTGGCAGAGTGAGCTTCCTTCCAGAAGAGATGATCAGAAAGAGTTCTGAGGTTTCTGGGAAGTTTTTGGGCACTTTTAAGATTTGGGTTTGGTCTGAGTCAGAACAAAACTATATACACACAAACCTTTTTTTTTTTTTTTTTTTTCTCACAAACCAAAGATTCCAAGAAATTATGATGTTTCCTCATATGAAACACACTTTGGCTGCTGCCCCTGTTCCAGGAGGCTCATGTTTCTGAAAGTTTCATGTTTATTTGGTGCAGCAAGCCCTCAAGGATTTTCCTGAGTTTCTGAGTATGCCCACTGCCTGCTGCACAGACAAATAGATTGAAGCCTCTGCTCCCAGCAGAGGTTCCTCAGGCCATGGCCATGCTGGCCCCCACCAGACCCTAAAGTTTTTTCATGCTGCTGGCTCCACACTGCAGGACCCTGAGAGCCCCAGTTGGGACCCAGTGGCAATATGTTTCCAAGAAAACACTTTAGGTAAAACCACAGCATTCCTCAGTGATAGTTCCTCAGGAAAAATTCAGACCAGCCATTCTCCAAGGCCCCAAGTGCAGCCCCCGGCTCTGGCACCCATCCCCACTCCTCGGGGCCAGGCCAGCCTTGCTGCGGCCCAGCTGCGTAGCCTGGGATCACACCATTGGGAACGAGCCGGGAGTTTCACTGGGGCGGCTTTACATCTCCTGTTTTCTTGGGAATTGCATTTGTGACCAGATCCTCAGCCTTGGTCCTTCCTGAGCCACACCACAGTCTGTGCCCAACCTTGTACCTGCTGGCCATCACCTACAGGACCCTGATGGACTTTGCACCAGCCCCGTCGCTGCAGCCTTGCCCAAGTAGTTACAAGGCTCTGGGCTGGCCCTGGTCACCGTCCCCATCCCATCCCTGCTCCCTCACTGGGTGCTGCTGGATGGACCCTGGTTGGGGAGGGCATGGCCCTGCCAGCCTCATGGCCGCCCGTGGCTCCCAACTCATGCCCATGAGCCACTGTCCTTATGGGACAGTGAAAGCAAAAAGGGTGATCTTCTGCTCCCTTCTGAGCTACTCTGATTTGTGTACATACTTGGTTTTACAGGGTCCAGTAATTTCCTAAATAAAAGTCAGGGCACAAAACTGAGTAAAAGAAATCAGAATACAGCTACTATGTGTGTGTGGGTGAAGATGCAAGCACTTGAGAAAAAGTCATATAAAAACTGGTGAAAATCACTGTATTTTTCCAGTGGCTCCCTGGGGTTTATCCTAAGCAGTCAAGTAATTGCCATATGAGGAAAACAGTAGAGGGAAGACAGAAACCAGACATTTCCACACTAACTGTTCCACAGGAAAAAAAAAAAAAAACAAACACCAAAAAAATCACTTCTGAAATAGCCTTTCTCTGTGCAAAGAACCTTTTGCCTAATTATAATTTATTTCCTTTACCTGAAATACTTGAAAAGCTCTATGTATTGCCAACCTGAGTATTCATAAGCTCTGAACACAGTGAGTATTAATTTGATGATGTCTTCACAAACTTTGCGCAAATCTGCAGACACCTCTTCATGGTATCTAAGGTTACAGATGTTTGTCCAGGACACTGAAAGCTTTCTGCAGAAAAGTCCATTTTCTTCCCACGTTTACCAGCTGGCTACAGTGCGTCAACACCAGTCCAGGTCACCTTCCTCTGCTCCACTGTCCCTCCAGCATCCACATTTCAGCCACCTTCCCTCACTCTCACCACACCAGTTTCATTTCCCCTCTTGGCAACTCGTTGAACGCATGTGCATGCAGATGGACAAGAACAGTCCCTCTCCCTGCAGCAAACCGAGGAAACACAAGGAAAATTAACTGAGCAGCTATCTGACTTTTGGTTTGTGTTGTTGCGCTGTCCCCACCCTACTCAATTCTGCTGTTTTGGGCATCTCGCCCACGTTTCACACTAGCAGGCCTTTGGAAAGGGATGCTGAGCAAAATGTTTCTTTATGAAGCTTAAGTGACTTCAGAAGGCAAAGTCTGACTTGTGCTCTTAATGTAAGCAGTTCTGAAAGCTTCAGCCTTTTCCTGAGATATATATATATATATGTGTTCATAAAGTACTTAGCGTCATAAAACATAAGTGGAAATACAGAACTAAGCAAGAGCTAAATACATAGTTAGCTACATAAATTAACTAGATCAGTAGTTACAACACTGAAACCCTGTTTTCAGAAAAGATCTGTAGCCTTAAACAGGGAAGTTTTTCACACCTTTATTTAACAGCAGTCAGGTCCGAATTCCATACAGACATTTTCAATAAAATGTGGCTTGTTATAATACTCGTTTCAACAGTTTTACATAGTTATACAATTCATACAGCAAAATAAAAACACATCACTTATAATCCATGGGACTTTGGGGAATTTATAAATCAAATATTCGTCTTGGGGGGGGGTTTACTCTTCTGGATTTTGTCTCACTGACAGACAAAAGTAGACCAAAACCTGGACTTAGCCTTGTATAACTTAAAATACAATATAAGAAATAAGCAATCACAGTTTCACAAAACACATAGGGCTAGGTGGGGTCTTATTTGTTCATATCTTTTCCCTGTGGCAGAATCACTTCAATTTCTGACATAAAATATTTACCTAACATCTTAAAAAGAATAATGGGGAGTATAATTTCCTCAAGGAATTTGTTCAAGTGCTACCTTTAAATTAGACAAAAGAAAAAAAATCTTCCTGATGTGACTCCTCTTCACTCAGTCTGGAGCCTGGGAATCCTGTCTTACCCACCCTGAACATGGAGAATGAGCTCCTTCCTACGTAAGCCCTTCGAACACTTTTCTACCTCAGGCTAGAGAAACTCACTCTCTTCAAACTACAAAGACTGAATACGACCACAAATCAAACACTCCTGTCAGTCAAACAAATGGTGAAAAGAGTTACTTTTGCTCCTAATGACTTTATAAATTCTTAATAAATCAGTTATTTTCTTACCTGATTTTTTAACACACACGATTTCTTCCGTCTTTTTCTCACTGCATGCATTTCTGCTGCAGGATACCAATAAAACCATGCGTTACACTGTAACACCTACTTCCTCTTTTCATTTCTTTTATTCACTGCAAAGCTATTTTATAATATTTGCTAAGAGAATACATATTTTTTTCCCCAATTCAAAAATATATTTCCCATTATTCATGGAGCACTGTACGGCTGTTTCACTCACCTTGTATCACAAATGCTGGAGTCACCAACCAGAGGTATTTTCCAGAATGGACATACGATTTTGCAACACTGACAATCCAATGTATATCCACCTTCTCTTTAAAGCAAGGAAAGCTGCAAATAATTTCTTAAACTATTAGGTTCAATCCAAGTAGAATACAAACACAAGTATGAGGGAAGCAATATGTTCATCTTCATGTTACCAGCCTGATCTGTCTCTGTCATTCACCCATAAGATGAATTTCCCATAGTGGAAAAAATAGGCAACCTGTTTCAATAGTGCTACTTATTTGAGACTAACCGCATGAGGATGTCCTAAACTTTCCCAAGACTCATGCTTTGCTGTTGGTCAGACAAATGTCCAGTGCAAGGTGGCTCCAATATGACATAGAGCAGTGGTCTCCAAATCACGCATCTTCTTCAATCACGCATCCTTAACAATAAAAAAATTCTGAGCGCCCCCTCCCCCCAATATATGTATGTTTATTTATACATGTTATATACATGTACTACTGTATTAATATATTATGTACATTATAAAACCTACAAAAAATATAAATTAAAAAGGATGAGATAAAGATTAAATAAATGCTATTTTTAAAATTATATTTTCATTTTATTTATTAATGGTAAAAAAATATTTTGTTCCTGCACCCAAGTGGATTGTCTTGCACACTCCTTGGGGTGTGTGCACCCTTCTTTGGAGACAACTGACATAGGTATCTCATTCGGTAATGCCAGAAGTGGCTACAGGATCCCTACAGACCCCTGCTGTCTCTGTAAAATCCATTCCTATACTAAGGTTTCTTCCTAAAAGATAGCTTTTGCATTTGTTTTCCTCTTTCGTTAAACCAGAGAACTTGTCTGCATTAGCAGTAGTGCCCCATGCTAATCACATCAGCTATGAATCACTCCTGACTGGTGCAGATGTCTGAGATTGGGAACAGGATGTCCTCGTCAAGGTCTAGCTGGGAGGCCAGAAGAAATTATTACCTCAGCTATTCACTTGCTCCTTAGCAGACTGATCATTTAACATGAGCTGCTCTAAGAGAACTTCATATATTAAGCAGCAGAAGATAGCAGCAAAACAGATTGGGGTAGGAATATACGTAACAGCTTTCACAGCATTAGTAAAAATGAAAAAAAAAATTACATATGTTCAGCTTGGCTTTGATAATGCAAATAAGAAATACAACAACCTGAAAGCATCAGAAGTGAGAAGATTCAGAAGTGAGAATAAGCTGGGGCTTTCCAAGAAGTAGACGTCAGAAAGCGTGATGATTAAAAACAGTAGATATTCAGAGTTCTTTATATAGAACAGAAAACTCCATTGTGGTGTTAGGTGTATTACTCCTGATAACAATTAGGAATACTTGGCAAAAAATAGTGGTAATAATAATGATAATTTGCCCTAATTAATACAATTCTGATTTAGTAAAGGAGAGGGTTTGTATCGTGATATATCCCTCTCTCTTGCATTGAGCTAGTGTCTGTGCTACAGCGTCCATGCCTAGCACTCCTCAAGATCCTCTTTGAAGTTTAGTCTCTCAGTTTAAGTTATGGTGGTTTTTTTTCCCTGTATTAGTCTGTTCTCCTGTTCATGATCTTCAAGGTGAAACTTCAGGTTTCAATATTAATATTTGGTTTCTTGGTCATTATCTATATAAGCTAAATTTAATGCTCTCATTATCTATGAATTCTTTGTGTATTGCCTGCATTTCATTACTCTTCACTTTCTTGTTTTATCATAAGTCAAACACAGCTTTTTCCACCTGCTGCTGTGAGAGCCTAGTTACTCTGGGGCATATTGCTTGAACTCTTGTGGGTTTTAGATTATAAATGGAGGTCAACAAAGAGAGCAACAGTCTATGCACAGAAGTCTCCCTAAAAGACACTGATCTGTACTGATCTGTACAAACAAATTGCTTTGATGCAATATTAAAATTTGCGGCCAGTTTCCTGCACAGAGAAGTGGTGAGAAAGAGAGATGGAGATAGAACTAGGTAAGTTTTGTCTTTCTGCTGTTTCTCAGATGTACTTTAAACTATCGTGGTTTAATAAAAGTGATTCTGAATCTGGCAGCAGTGCAGAACCCAAACTCACATACAGAAGCATTGACCTCAATTGCTCCATATATACTTTAGTGCACTTTTTGTGTCATGAGTTACAAATGACCTCTTGAAGCATTGGCTGCAGCAGACTAAAATTTGGCATTTGTCCTCAGCTCCTGCGTACTTAAATAAGTTGGGCTGTGCATGAGGGCAGCAGAGGTGTAAACAAACATCGATTTTCTCCTGCCTCTTTTAAGTGGTATCTAATCTCCAGCAGAAGAGCCACACAGGTAGGTGCAGCTGATAACGTCTTAAACTGAGGTAGCAACTTCTGCCCCAACTCTGGCTGGGGAATTAGTTACCATGTGCCCACTGCCAGCAAGCAGCTGGAGGAAAGAGAAGGCATGGGGCAAGAATCCCCATTACCACAGATGAAACCAAGTGGGTCAGTGTCCTGGTTTAGCCCAACTGGCAGCTAAAACAACCACACAGCCATTCACTCACACCCCTCTGGCCTCAAGTGGGATGGGGGAGAGAATTGGAAAAAAAAGGTAAAAAGGTAGAACTCCTGGAGTGATATAAAGACACTTTAATAGGAAAGACCAGGAAGATGATGATGATGATAATAATAATAGAATATATAAAACAAGTGATGCACAGCACAATTGCTCATCACTTGGAGCTGATGATCAGCTGGTTCCTGAGCTGCACACTCCCTGGCCAACTCCCTGCATGATGTCTTATGGTATGGAATATCCCTTTGGCCAGTTTGAGACAGCTGTCGTGGCCATGTCCCCTTCCAGCTTCTTGTGCACTGCCAGCCTCCTTGCTGGCAGGGCAGTATGAAAAGCTGAAAAGTTCTTAACTTGGTGTAAACACTGCCTAGCAACAACCAAAACCTCAGTGTGTTATTAACATTATTCTCATCCAAAATCCCAAACACAGCACTATACCAGGTGTTAAGAAGAAAATTAACTCTATCCCAGCCAAAACCAGGACAATCAGCTAGGCTGGAGCTGGCTGACTGGCATTTGCCTTCTGTGTGGGAGAATATTCATAGGAACTGCTTTGTTCACAGATCAGCAGACATGGTTCTCTTTGATGAGCATCACTGAACTCAGCAGTGGATGACTGGACTCAGTCTAAAATGAAATACCTGAAAAAGAGATGAAGCTGATGTGAAAATAATTGAAAAACACTGTGTATGCAAACACAAATTTCCCCAAGTACTTCTTAAAAGTAGCGTCACATGGACTTCGACCTTAGCATCACATAGGCTGTAGAGTATCACCCATTGATTAAGGCCTTGAGGTCAATAACTGCTGGCTGAGCAACAGACCTTTGAGAAAGATATTCACAATGAATTTTGCATACTGGGCAACTGAGGTGCTAAAACCAGTTTCCTTTATTTTTTAAACTCATCAGTTTTTACAGCAGCAAACACTATCACATTTCTGGTGCCCAGAGCCTGGACTGAAAGGTAGAGCTTGCTAGAAACCAAATACCTCAGGTTTGTAACAATGAACAGTTGCTTCTGTGTTAAGAATATTCTGGTTTAACTATGTCGTAAAAATATGCCCTGACGAATTTGGTTGTGGGCTTGATTCCCTTCAGGCTGAGATGGGAGATGAGATTCAGTTTCCCACCTCACCCGAGGGAGCCTACAAATCATGAAGTTCCTGTGGTCCTCCCACTCAAAAGACCCTGAGGAAAAAAGCAACTGCTTGATCCTTGGGAGAGACAGCTTCAGCACTTGCCTCCTGCACAAAGCTGAGATGAAGACCCAAAATCTGTACCTGACTTTGGTTTTGACTAGTTTAGGCTCTTTCCAACTGCTTTTTTTAGAACCTCACCTAAGGTGTTTGACTCCCTCCATGCACAGGTATGCCCATACGGAGCAATGGCATCACACTTAAAATTTAAGCATCATCATATTTAATTCCTTTAGCCAGGAACGCTTTATACTGAAGTTTTGTCAGGGAGGGAAATTCAGTCTCTTGGACAAGCATTTAAACTACCAAATTGCTTTCTTCTGTGTACTGTGGATAGTTACTATCAGCTGTCATGCACTTGGACTTGGCAGGTCTCGAGAGTTTATTCTCACAAAGATGCTGCTTTACTCTCAAACTGATGTGCTGTATCCCTAAACTCACTGTTTTAGCAAGAACATGCGAGAATGTCAGTGAAAGACAAGCAGAGCACCAATAGGGAGTGCTGAGCTGGGAGTCAGAGCAACTGAAAACATTTGCCTAAAACTTTATAATTTCCTGCAAGCTTTTGATCAGCACAACTTGTTTAAAAAGACTCATGGTCCCTGATAAACTGATTGAGATTGCAAGAACAACATCCATCTTTGTAAAGAAAATTGGGGTAGCCTATCTCTGTAGGGAAGGATGACAAAGTTGTAGATAATCACTGACACAGAATTTAAATTCTTCAGGTCCTCTTACAATACTATAATCCACAATATACAATGAGTCATATATATGTAATGTATTTAAACACATAATCAGATGGAAAGAAACATGCAAAAATCCAGCCCTTAGCTCAGTAAGCAAAGGCTTTTTAAAAGAGGTAGCAAGCGCTGTGCAATGCTAGCAAGCTTGTGAAGCTGGAGAAATATCATCAAAATGTAGTGGAGATACCAATTTATTCTACCACCTATGTTTACCAGCAAAGGGTGAAGTGGGAAATTGAAGCTACAGACAAAAAGTTCATAGCCTTTGCAGCTTTGCCCAGACAGATTTATTTCCTACAAAGTCTTTTAAACAAAACAATTTGGCTGTTATCATGACTTCCCCTTTTTATAGGTCAAATGATCTTGCAATCCTGACATTCTCCCTTCCTAAACCATGTCCTATGACTCAAAATTAGGTCTCCTTGCACTAACCTAAATAACTTTTCCTTTGGTGCAAAGCTTGCTTCATGTGGTTATTTCACAGCAAATTCAAGGAGAGACAACAATTAGACTAGCATATATAGATGAAAATATACTGTTAAGTTAGAATTCCTTACTTCTTTCATAATTAAAATTACTCAATAAGAATCCTTTTATTCTCTCCCTACTTGCAGGAAACTTTCATTTTATCCTTCAAATTGGACTGTCAGAGATTATTACTGCCCAAAGATATGAAATATAAGGCAACCTACAACTTCCTTCCCCTTCTGGCTCCTCTTCCCATCATGTCTATAATATTACTGCAAACAGAATAGGGAATTGCAGGTTAAAGAGAAAGATCATGAAAAAAAATTTATTCCCTTCAGTCGTTGCAGAATCACCAGTTAGGAAAAACAGCAGTCACCTGCAGTGACGTTGTGAGTCTTGCAGCCAGAATACTGGAAACTCCTAGGATTTCTGTGAGTATCTAGACATTTGCAGAATAAGTAAAGCCTACACAGAGAGGGTGTCAGGTTTTCCTGTGGTGCAGGTTAAGACAAACTACACTATACCTGAAGCTGATGTCACTAGAACAGAGTTATTAGCCTTATTTCTCCTTACTTTCACATTTTCTGCCACTTCCTGACAACACATAATTTCTTACTCATGTTATTTTTTACAGCGCTCATATCTTTCTTCATAATTCTGTTCCATGATAAAGACAGCTAGCAATTAATGATTGATAGGATTCAATATATTACTGACTGCTGCAGGAATTGTTGCTTGGACATGCAACAGCTGATTTCTCATGCTCTATCATACAAATCTTGCAGAAATGCCTTCATTTATTTGTCATAGGGATCACCATTTTTTAAAAATGTTACATACCCATTTTATTTTTTATTTGGATTACACACTTCAAAGCAAGCTGCAAAATGACAATACACACCTTTGCCTAGCATCTTTCAGGTCTACTGTGGTTGATAAAGTCAGTAAGAAACAGTGCTCAGATAGGCAAGTATTTTGCCCAAATTCACGTGAGAAGCAGTTGCAAAACAAGGAACAGAATAAAAGCTGCTGCTTTGATGAGCAATTTAGGAAAACCCAGACTACATTTTCTGTGTTCTTGTTACAGAAAGCCATAAGTGAAACTGAAGAGATTTTAATCAGCAGCAACTTTGACCACCAGATAGTTACACTGGCACTTTAGAAAATTGCTGAATCCTGTTTTAACTTAGCTCTTATGTGGGAAACATTTCAAAGATCCTAATGAGAGATGAAGAGAAAGCAGTCTATCAATTTGTTATCTCAAATAAGCATTTAGCAGAGTCATTGCTTCATGCTGTACTCAGTAAACTGAAGGCTCAGAAGACATCTTCAGCTCACAATTTTCCTCCAGTTCTCTGTAGAACTTAAACAGAAGATTACCAGCAGTTGTGAAACTCACCAAATGCCCACCTTTTCTGTCACAGCTTATTTTGAGAACACTTACCAGAATCTTTATCTCAAACATGAGCTGTCAGTGAACAGCAAGATGGAGCTTTCTCTGTGAGACAAGAGGAGCCACAGGTGTCTGTAGCGCTGACAGGGCAGCACCCTCACCAGTCAGGATACTGTCCTGCAGCGCCCAAGCAGGGCCAGGATGACGACAGGGATGGGCTCCTCCGACTGCCTGTCGATCATCAGACAGGGTGAGCTGTCAAGTCCAGTCTAAGGTTAATCCAGGAATCCAGTTAGCAAGTCGGGAATACCTGCACCATGGCTCAGATGGGGCCCTTGGGCAGAGGATCCACTGGTGTGGGACCCTGGTGATGCTGGTCAGGGCAGTTAAGGCCTGCTGGCACACTCCAGGTCCTTGAAAAAGACCATCTGAATTTCATAAATTCCTGTATAAGGTTTTTCACTTGAATGGCCAAAGCTGCATCACATTTCTTCAGAGTCTTCACAGCAGCCTTTTATATAGACAGCATTGCTAATGGCTTCTCATGAGAAAATACAACTATTACACAGACCAAAAAATGTGCAAAAAGCTTTGCCCTAAATCGAATCTTCCATTTCTCCTATAACTCTTGACTGAGTTTATCCTAATCCCTGTCAATTGCTTACAAAGAGACAAGTCGCACAGAAGTTGTCACTTGTATGTATTTTCACTCACGAATCCCAATTCTCCTCTGGCAAAATCAGTGAGAATGTAGCTGACTTCCCCAAAAAACTTTCCACTCTCAGTGTATGCAGTCTCAGTTATCACTTATTTCTTCCCATGATTTAATGAGAAGACTTGGAACAGGAAGATGCACAAGGATCTTTGCAAGTTCTCATGTCCTGGTGGCAAACCAAACTTTCATGCTCCTTTGAGCATGGTCCAGTGTAGATCCATGCTTCCAGCATCACGTTTACCAGCCTAATCTGGCAGTTGCTAAAATCGAAGGAAATGGAGATAGGAAGCTTTATCAAATAGCCATCACGGGATGAATGTTCTGAATTAACTCACAATTAGAAGACTGCTGCTGAAATGTGTGGTCTGAACTCCACCCAGAAGCATGATGGGTGCTTCTCAGGGGTAAGCAATTTAGGCTGCCTGATACCCACTGAGATGTGTTCAAGCAATAGTACCTGAATATCTGCTCATTTGCGGCACGTCCAACAACCTTATCTTTTGGGGAGCTTTCCGCCTCTAGCTGCAAGTTGATTGCTGTCCAATATTAGCCATATGTGGTATGTACATAACTTAAGAGTTTCGTTCTGACTACCAAGGCTTTTTGCCTATCTAAACTCTTCAGAAGTGGTCTCTCTACCTACCGACATATCCAGGGAGAGAAGGGAGGAGAGTATTTACAGATTCATCCTAGGGTGGATTGTCATCCCCTAGCACAGAATCACCAGAACACCAGAGGGCTTTCCCAAAACAAACTTGTGCGTCTCTGCTGGCTGCAGTCAGTTTGCATAGTATAGTTTGTACACATGTATGCGTGTGTATATATAGATAGATGTACAGAGATAGATATGTAAGTATGTACATCTTAGGGGCCAGAAACAAACTTTGATAAAACTTTGTCAGTGGTTTGGGCCACTGGATGATTATTTCAGATGTCTTAATCTACATTTTAGCATAAACCCACTATCTGGTCAACAGAAATGACTATAAGACTTTTTTTTAAGATGTAAATCTTAAAATGAATGAGCCCTGGAAGCTCATTCTGAGACATATTGACAGTATCTGTCAGTATGAAAATAGCAGTGTTATGAGCAAATCAAATGTGATCTAGCTTACTCATCCTCCCTTTGTTTAATTTTTCAGATTTCAAAATCAGGCCCTGGAAAATGAGGAAGGATTGCCAGGAGCAAAAAGCAGTAACAACAACAACAACTCAGAACGGCATTCTGCCACTAATTCGCCTGACCTCCTCAATGTAAGTGTTGGGAAACAAGGCTGGGCTGTAGGCATTGCTGCTGAAACATGGAATTGATGCCACACTCACTTATACTTATGCCAGATCTACCAAAATGTTTCTGGTTGCTCTGGATTAGGTGAAACATTAGGGGAGGGCAGGCTGAACCTACAGAGGGAATCTTGTCTGCTTAAAACTCTTCAGAAATTCATAGTTCTATAGTTGTGATAACGCAGGTTCACCTCTTCTAAAAAATAATTCTTTGGGGTGTCAGCAGTTGCACTAGTACTGAATCTTGTGCAATTCTTCCCTTTGTCAAAAGAGAAATATACTAGTGAGAAATGTTACTGGTATTAACCCATTGCTTGTCTCTGCTTCAGAAACAGATTAAGAGATAGGCCAGCAGCTCTTGCATTTCACTTCATAAATAGCTAAGAAAAATTTTGGCTTCAAAAAGTATACTTAAAGACATGAGATGCTTTTACGATTGGTATCAATCTGTAACTAATATTGTGGAGGAAATACTTAATTTTCAAATGTTAATTTGAATCACATTCAGATATTTCCCCCTAAACAGATAATGGGAAAAAAGGTAGAAAAAAAAATCTGATCTTTTAGATTTGGACTTATTTTAAGTGGTAGCTATTGAAATCTCACAGTATGTGAAAGTATCTGTATTGGGTTTGCGTGGCAAGGTCTTGATAGCAGGAGGGTGCCTATATAAAAACTGAAGTAATCAGTAATTAATCTGAAAGCATGGTACTCTAAATAGGTAAAACATAAATCTTGCTGGCAAGATTTGCAAATTGAATCTAATTTTATGTTTTATAGGCCTCAGCACACTATGGTTCAAAGACATAGTTCATAAATCAGTACCACTACAGATGCTAATTCCTCCTCAGCAAAAGCAAAAAGCAGAAATTTTGCCATTTATGTTTAGTGTAAGATAGATGGCAGCGGGCAAAGTACACTGAGATAAATTTGTAGAAAGGGCCTGCTTTGCGTTGTGTGCTCCTAATCTGTGTTAACAGGACCAATTCTCCACCATAAGGATGAGTTAGGGCCAGTGAAACTGTCTCTGTGTATTGTCATATTCTTACTGCTTTAAACAGAATACAACAATTAGGCCTGTGGAGAATCAGCCACAGGAAGTGATGATTAATTCCAGTTAATTGAAATTGCTTTGCATCAGCACATGTATTACCTCTAAGGGTATCCTTTCCAAGGCAATCTGCAACACTTGCATGCTTCACTGACACACAGAGTTCAGTTAGATAAAAAAAACCAAACAATTGAGTAGAGCTAATGAAAGGAAATTGGACGGTTTGTGGGGCTGTTTCTCACCATGGGAAATAACAATACATTCCAGGTGGATTCCTCTGTTCCTACCCACTTCAGGGCTTAATTTTGCTTTGTGGGGAGAGGCTATTTAGAGTCTGAAAACAACTGTCTTCAACAGTTAAGCAATCTCTTTATCCAAGAGATTATTCTGTGCTGCTGCCTCCACCTTCAAATACCATTCGTAAACTGTTCAATTGCACAGTGAATCATTTTGTTTTCCCTTCAGAGTGAGAGAGAATAAAGAGATTTCCTTTGTTCAGTGACAATAGAAAACAGAAATCACACTGAAAGTAACCACAGGGTGCCACATACTCTAACTGTTTCTAAAAAGATATGTAGTAGGAGTATTTCTGGATAGTATATATTAGCAAAGATTTAGATGAGCACAGGAGATAAATCATTCTCCAACTTATACAGCTAAGTTTTAAACTAAAAAGAGTTTTTCTTCTTTGTTGTGTTTTGGAGAGGAAGGAAGATGTAAGGAAAGGAAATGGAATTATACTGGGTTGTTGTTTTATTTATGTAAACACCCACATAGCAACTTGCATGCATTACCACAAGTGACCATTAAGGTCAAGAAAATGGTGCATTTCAGAAGTACACAGATAAGACCATGCATAGTTGGGATAATTATATCTTCTTCCAAGAAAGGAAGAATGATCTGCATTATAGCATGAATACAAAACCTAGTATCTGCTGTTTATAGCCTATTTTAATTGTGTTTATGAATAGATCTATTATATACATGTAAATAACAAGGCCTCCCTCTAGCGAACTTTTGTGGGATTCAGTGTTGTAACTACTGAAGGTACGGCTGAGAAAGTTTATAGGCAGAAGTGATATCTTCTTTAGGCTATCTCTTGACGTCAGAAAAAAAGGTAAAAGCTTTTAGACACACTAGATGATGGTTTTTAAGGCCGTTAGAGCAATGTATTTTGCCAGACTTGGGGAGAGACAATGTCTTACATTGATTACATTGATTTACATACAATGTTGCACTTGAATACTGTCCCTTACTGACGTTTACTTTGCCCGTTCATCCTTCCTCTTCCTGGTAGGTGTGATACCCTTGCTTTACTGACATTCACTTCAGACTCTGAAACCTGAAAGGGAGACATTCCATTTACTCATTTAGGTATCTCACTGCAGTGAAAAAATAATAATAAAAACAACATATCTGCCCAACACAAAGGATGGCATTTGAGCAGAGACACTGTTTACACTTGCTGCACTATGGTATCAATGCTTGATTACATCATTTAAAAGTTAAGTACATTATCACTACTTCTTCTTGCCCTTATGTTTTACAATACTATTAAATGCATGCTTGTAACATTTCTTTCCTTTGAGTGTATCAGAAAAATAGTCTATGAAAGCTGTCATGTTTGTGGCTGATGTCACAGCATGGGTAACCTCATTTCTGCCATTTTGTACCTTTTCAGAGCATTGATTCCCTCTTTTAGTTTAAAAATATGGAATATTTATTCCTGGCACAGTCTCAGGGGGTGAGGTTATCATTACGCACAGGATTCAAGATCTTTGCCACGCAGAGTGTCTCACTGAGCTGCTACTGAAACTCTCCAGAACACCTGTTTTATGCGCTCCTAAGTGCAAATTAGTAGGAGAAGGTGTAACACACTATGCAGGGGCTCTCAGACTATAAAGCACAAACTATTTCAAACTGTTTGATGGTAGCAGCAGTTCCCTATTCTGCCTTTACACTGGTTCTTTAACTAAACCATAAAAGAAACAGAGTAGGGCCAGCAGTTACCAGCATCTGTGACATGAAATAGCACCTCTCCACAACAGCTGTGGTCTCGCTGCAGCTGCTGGATTGATGGAGACCTCCTGCGCTGAGTGGTTTCACTGATGCTTCCAAGTCATTACTTCCACACAGTGTTTAGCACCAGCCTGCTGCTGAAGGTGACTGCAGGAACTGTGGCAACTTTGGCATCCTTCACTTGCGGCGAACCCAAGCACGAGGAATCTGCCGACGGTAAGGCTACAGTGAGAAGTTCTGATGTGTTTGGTATTTGCAAAATAGTGTAAGATCATTTAAGGACTGTGCTTGAGGATCCGATGGCCTATCGCATACTTTGCCTCATTTATACAATGGGCAAAGCAGACAAAAAGCAAACAAGCACAAAA
Source organism: Aramus guarauna (assembly GCA_013400195.1). NCBI lineage: Eukaryota > Metazoa > Chordata > Aves > Gruiformes > Aramidae > Aramus > Aramus guarauna. The sequence goes on from VXBL01008151.1 coordinate 167,238, forward strand.
TAGACAACTGCCTCTTCTGCCCACTACTGCAACTTAACCCCCTTTCTTTCGCTGCTATAAACTGAGGACCAGTGCAAGATGGGAGCACATTTAAGAGATGTGCTTTGGTGTGCCTTAAATTTATTGGTGAACAATTACGTAAAGATGCAGCAATGCTTTCCATATTTCCCTTTCTTCTTCCCATTCTGCCAATTGATTAAACAGTTGCTGGATATTGAGAATACCAAGTATATCATCTTGTTAAAGACTCGGACCTCTGAATTCATGTGTCTGCATGTGTCACATAAAGGGTGAGAGTCTGACACAGGGCTGAGGGAGGCCTCCCCGTTGACTCATAAGGTTCAGGAAGGACCCCCTTGCTTTATAAACTCCTTTTCAGAGAGGAGCCTAGGTGCGGCTAGGTCCAGTCTTAATCCCAGACTTGGTCAACAGTTTATGTCTAAAGGATTATATACAGCCACATATCAGAGTCAACGTTTGCCTGTCAGAACCCCCTAAAGGAGTTTCACTGAGACAGTTTCACAAAGTTGAAACAGAAAGTTTATTAAAGTGACAGATTTAAAGAGTTCAGAATTGCAGTTGATAAATGCACTTACTGCAATAGCACTAATTTATGATTATAATTATAATGCTAGCAAAATGCTATCCTGGGTATTCTCACCAAAAAGGTGAAATCGCAATGCTTACCAAGGCATCCCTATCTTGGGTGGAGAAGGAGCACAGCCCATCGACTGTCTCTTTGAGGTCTTCAATTTCTTCCCTCCCGGCTGGGGGCAACTTCCTCAATATCCTTTATTACCCTAACCTTAGCTGTTCCCTCCCAAGGGTGGCGTTTAACATGATTGTGGTGGAGAGTTGAGCATTATAGTCATATACCTTTAGCATGTACTCCTTTTAGCTCATGATCATATTTAGAGGTGTCGACTTTAATATTCATTTCACGGATAATGAAGCAAAAGGTCTCACTCTGGCCACCGGGGCCTTCAAAATTCTTTATAGAAACCGTCTATCTGCTTATTCCACATTCTCTAGCCAAAACAGGGCCGCCTTGCCACCGTCAGGCTCCCTCCTTCGGCTGCTTCTCATACCAAACTTGTGGATCTCCATCCGCAACGTTTGTATGCAGAGGTAAGTGGACACGGGTGTTTTTAAGCTCTTACGTGCAATTCCCACAGTATGCCGACAGCTACTTGTAAACTAGAAACAGGACTCAGCTTCCCAGCGTGGGGGCTTGGAGTCCATCCAGGTGCTCTGGAGCACCGGAGATGCCAGCTCAGGTGCAGTAGGTTCCACCCAGGATTTGGGAAGACTCACACCCCTCCTAAAAGAGCAGCTGAAAGCCAAGCAGGACCCAGACCTCACAGCGCCCGAGGTGACACCGAAGGCTCGAGCCAGCTGCCTGCTGCCCGCGGGGCTGCCGTGGGGCTGCCGTGGGGCCCCGGCATCGTCTGCGCTGAGGGTGCCGCCAGGTTCCCTGCAGGCCGCGCCGTGTTTCCCAGACCCGCGTACGTAGTTCGGGTACCTTACAGCATCGCAAACAGCGCTAGTCGTGTTTACGCAGCTAAATCATGTCTTGTTGATTTGTGCCATTCCTTCGTAAATACAGAGCTTGGGTTTGTTCTCAAAAAAAAAAAAAAAAGCACAAGCCATTGGAAATGTGTGGTAAGCAGCAAGCTGGAGGCTGGCTTCCTTGGAAGCGGGTGACCTCACACGCCCCAGCTCTGTCCTCCGCGACGTCGGGTGCCTTTGGCAAGGTGTCTGTGCCCTTGGGAATGGGTGAAAATGACGCTCGTGGGTAAGAGGGGTGCACGCACGCTCCCGCGCCGCGCCCGCCCGTGTGACGGCAGGGAGGCCGGGCCCGCCGTCGCCGGAAACCGGGGAGCCCGCTCCCCCCCTCTCCCGCCCGGCCGCCAGGTGGCGCCGTCGCGGCGCTACCATCGAGAGGACTCCCACAGAGAGCGCGTCCGCCCCTTCTCGTCCGGCGAGCGTTCCGCCGCGCGGAAGCGGAAGCGGTCCCGGCGGCGCGCAGAGGGGCAGGGGCCGGCACGGGTCGGGGGCGGCTGCGCACGCGGGGCTGGGGGTCGTTGCCCGTGGGGCCGAGTCGCCCCGCCGGCTGCGGGTGAGGCGGGCGCCGGGA
>VXBL01008151.1:170024-295724 GCA_013400195.1 Aramus guarauna
GTGGGGCCGAGTCGCCCCGCCGGCTGCGGGTGGGGCGGGCGCCGGGAGGATCCCTCTGGGGCGGGGGCGGAGAGGCCGGCGGGGAGCTCCTGGGATCCGGCGGCCGGGGAACGCGTAGGGGAGCCGGCGGGGGGTGGCGTAGCCGGTAGCCCTGCTCGGCCCGGCCCGGCCCGGCCCGCTGAGGGCCTTCCCCGCTGGCCGTCTCGCCCGCCGCCGGAGCTCCTCCCGTCGAGGGCGGCTGCCGGCCTTCCCGCGGGCGGGCGGTGCAGCCGGTGGTGGTCGGTGGCTGCGGTGCGGCTCACGGCGCTCCCCCCCCCCGCCTTGTAGTGCTGAGGCCGCTGAGCGCTGCCGCAGGGCGGTGGGGCTTCTGGCTTTTAAATAAACGGGACGTTTTTCTCTCCTTGCAGACACCCTCCAAGGCTTTCTGCTGGAGAACGTGGGATCCGCCTCGGCGCTAGCCTGCTGGGGTTTACTGGTGGTTAAGTAGACTGCAAAGCGGTGTGACATCGCTCCGCCAGTCCCTTCCTTCTGTAAAAAGGGTAGCTGCTTTCTGAGCCATCACATACCAACTTCATGTATACCTAAGATTGTCATCAGCTTCTTGTTTTTTTTTTTCCTGAGGCCTTGATGAGGTTTAATTACTTATAGGCTCTAGTGGTTATAAAGTAATTTAAGATGTTTGTACTACTCAGTTTTAACTCTCTAATTGACTTTTGTATTAAGAGACGTTGTTTTAACTTGGGAATGGTTAAATGGCCAAAGAATTAAATTATTTACGGATAAGGGCTATTTTGTTTGACTACTGTTGGCCTGCAACTTAAACTTGCATCTTTTATTTTTTTTTATCCTATGCTTTTTCTGTGCTATGGCTGCTGCAACAATAGTTCACGATACATCAGAAGCTGTAGAGCTCTGTGCTCCCTGTGGGTTATACCTTAAGCCCATTACAAAAATGACCATCAGTGTGGCACTTCCTCAGCTGAAACAACCGGGAAAATCCATTTCGAACTGGGAAGTGATGGAAAGATTGAAAGGGATGGTGCAAACTCATCAGTTTTCCACTCTGCGGATTTCTAAAAGCACAATGGATTTCATCCGGTTTGAAGGAGAGGTTGAAAACAAAAGTTTGGTTAAATCTTTTCTGGCATGCCTTGATGGCAAAACAATAAAGCTGAGTGGCTTCTCTGACATTTTAAAAGTCCGTGCTGCAGAATATAAGATTGACTTTCCTACCAGACATGACTGGGACTCATTTTTCCGTGATGCAAAAGATATGAATGAAACTTTGCCAGGGGAAAGGCCAGATACTATTCACTTAGAGGGCTTACCTTGTAAGTGGTTTGCAGCAAAGGACTCTGGCTCGGAAAAGCCAAGTGAAGAAGTCCTTATAAAAGTTTTCAAGAAATTTGGAGAAATACGTAATGTGGACATACCCATGCTGGACCCTTACAGAGAAGAAATGACTGGCAGAAATTTTCACACTTTCAGTTTTGGAGGCCATTTAAATTTTGAAGCTTATGTTCAATATCGAGAGTACGCAGGTTTCATTAAGGCCATGAACGCCCTGCGAGGGATGAAGCTGATGTATAAAGGCGATGATGGCAAAGCAGTGGCTTGCAATATAAAGGTGAGAAACTGTGGGATTTTTTATGGGAACCTGTGTGAAAGACCAAATACAACTAAATGTTATTTCCCTAATGCTTAGAACCTATATATATATACTGTAGTGATGACAACAGGTGACATTAACAGCACTAATGTAGTTTCATGGAACAACTGCAATAGAATTTTAAAAGGAAAATGTTAGAAGAAAAATGTATTTAACTACGTGAACAAAGTGAGTGGGGTTTTGGTTTTTTTTTAACACAGTTCTAGAAATGAGAATTGACTTGTGGAACAACTAAATGTATGAACATGAACTGCGAAATGGTTTTTAGACAGTAATATGATATTTATAAATCCTGTCATTTTACTTTAAAATTTTAATTTGGAGTAAGTTCAGGTATATTTCACCAGGAGACTGACTCTCTTGTGTTCACTACAAATAGAAATTTTGGGGGAGAATTTCACAGCCTCTGTATTTGGTCCCTGCGTTGATAAAGAGGTCCAACAGACAAGTGTCAGGACTGTGAAGTTGAATAGCACATGGCCTGAATATACAGTTAATCATTAGTGTACTTCACGTACAGAAAGGCCCCACAAAAATGTAAACGATAATGTTAATCAGTAGCACAGTTTCCTGTGAATGCAGTATGCTTAATTTGTAATAGCTACATACTGAGTTTTTCAGATCTTTTTTTTTTCTTTAACTGCATTGTCTTAGAAAATACAAGTATGACAGGAGAGAACAAGGCAGTCTGTTCAGATGCAGTGTCTGTGAAAGCATGGCTTGAAGAAAACTTCCTCTTGATACGTAGTCTGTACACTTACATATTGGTTGAGTGAAATGTTTGCGGATGTATTTCAGTATGCCCAATAGTCATTCATCAAATCAGAAAGTGTATTTCAGGAAAAATCCTTTGTGTAATGTGGGAACGTACATATATTTATTCAAGTTGTAGTTTAGTCAATATAAGTAAAATACTGTAATCTTTTATCTTGTTATCATAGTTTGTCAGTTGGAGCATAGAAGCTCTACCTTGACCCTCAGGGTTTTCAAGGGGATGTGAAGTTCAAACTGTCACTTACATGCAGGGGATCAGGGTTCGCAAATTTAGTTTGGCTGTGCAAGAGGAAACATGCCTCCCTGGCAGCTGCTCTGGGAATTGATAGGAAAGAGAGAGGGCTGTGTTTGCGACTGTGCTGTCAGGATAGATCTCTTTCATGCAAGGTCACAACACCTTGTCTGTTTCTACCTGTCTGTCCTTTTAGCCTGTTAGGGAAACATCATTTTACATAGAGCTTGGGTAAATGAAATTGCAGAGTATGTGCTCCTTGTTCTCTGCCCCATGGTTCTTTAAGTGGCCCTGTGGGAATGTATTATGGACCCCTGCCTGCCTGCACAGGCATCGGTATCTAGAATAGGAGATGAGGACACCAGGGCTGTGATGTCTGCTGGTGTCCTGTTCCCTGGGCGCAGCTGGACATCGCCCAGGTGTGCCCGTATGTCCTACGAGCTGAGGGTTTTCCCAGGTCTCCTTGCTCAGATGTGTGTAACTTCCCTTTCTTTTGTGTTCCCAGTGTCAGTCTTGGAGCTTCAGCCCAGTGTACCATCAATTTGGGAATCTTGATGATAGAACTGGTGGGGAAGTACTTGCTTAATCCAGGTGCTGAATACTGTAGAACTGTTTCTTCTGCTGAGCTTAAGGATCACAGGGTTAGATAGAAAGGGAGGCCTTCATGTAGTCCCATTTCTGCCTAGTGGTGTACAGACCCTAACAGCATACATGAGTTGAAAGAGTTTTGTACGTTCCTGTTCTGACAGGTTGAACACTTGGACAGCCAGGGCCTAAGCCACACTAGAGTTTACTTTTGGATGTCAGACGCACACAAAAGTGTAAACTAGCACCTAATTGTGCAGGCATTTAGTTCCCAGTTATCTGGTTGTAATAGTTTTGTACTTGCTTTGGGCACATACAGAAGTTCCCTTTGTTTTATAAAAGGTTTTATATTTCTTATTGTACTACACTGCAGTTTGCATACCTCTGTGCTAGATGAAAATTGTTGGGGATTGTGTAGGTTGGGGATGGTGGTGTTTTGTCTACTTAAAACTTTTCAATGGTATCCTGTAAAGGTTTCTTTTGACTCAACAAAACACCTCAGTGATGCATCAATTAAGAAGCGTCAGCTTGAAAGGCAGAAGCTTCAAGAGCTGGAAAAGCAGCGAGAAGAACAAAAACGTAAAGAGAAAGAAGCTGAGGAAAAACAAAAGGAGGAAGAAAGGTATTTATCACTTATTGCTTAGTTACATTTTTAACTATCAGGCATAACAAAACTGTAGTTACTCCTTCATATCAGCATCAATAGATAGAAAATAACTAAACACATTTCCTTTCAAAGTTCTACTCCTGCAGTTAAAATGAAGCACTTAAAATATTGTGGTCCTTTTGAGGAAGTAGGATTCAGGGATTACGAGATTTGGAGGAGAGTGTTATACAACTGGGTTTTTTTGGTTGAACTGTAATTCTGAGAGCTGGGAACTTACATGATGTGTGTCATTCTGATGGAAAAATGTGCGTTGTAAATGGAAAACAGAATTATGCACTAGTTCTACTAGCAAGTAACTTTTGATATTATAAAGCTCATTTGTTCTTAACATCAATATTTTTCAAGGAAAGGGATGGGATACAAGCATGTTTTAACAGTGACATTTTAAGGAAGTGTATACAAGTGCAAGCGTCGTAAGACAGCTATTGAGAATGTAAACACAAATGGAGCATATTGTTTCAGAGGTTGTATGGTGTCCAGTTGCCTTATGTGTATAAATTCTCATTGCTTAATGTTTAGATATTAACCAATTTCTGAAACTGTAAGGTTGTTTAGATTATCATTAATGCTTATGTTCAGTTAAAAATATTAAATCTGCAAAATATTCAATTTCCTAAAAATTGTGCCATGAGACACCTGATCTCAGCCTTTTACATAAGCTACCATTTTGTCCTAATGACTGAAATAAAAACCGCCAACCCCTGCACACGCAAATTAGCTTGGTAATTTTCTTCTCACGATGGTGATTGACTGCCTAGTTGTCTGATGCATTGTTATTGTCTCTGGTAGAAATGGTTTAAAAAATAATTTTTTATTGTAGCCATGGTTTGTGTTTGGATTCCAACTTGATTTCAGATATTGACAGGCTAATGATTATTTGCTATCACAACTAATGGTTAAAATATTCACTGTTTTCTACTTCTGTTTTTCAGTAATCAACAAGACTTATCTAGAAACAAATTTACTCAATGTATAAAATCTATTTTTACATAGACTAGGAGTCTAAAATTCTACCTGCACAGGATGAAGTAAAAATATGAATCTCTTTTTAGGAAGCAGAAAGAACTCGAAGAATATGAGAGAGAGAGAAAAAGAGAAGAAAAGTTGCGTAAGAGAGAACAGAAACAGAAAGATCGTGAAGTTCGACGAAACAAAAAACAACTTGAAAAGCTTCAAGCTGAAGAACAGAAAAAACTGCAAGAGAAGATAAAGTTAGAAGAAAGGAAGCTCCTGTTAGCTCAGAGAAATCTTCAGTCCATTAGACTAATTGCAGAACTGCTAAGCAGGGCAAAGGTAACTTCAATATTTATTTCAGAAGCTAATGAAGAACCCAGCGAACAAAGCCTTTTACTGACTTGAGAGGGGGTGGGAAGCGCTGTTTGTTAAACAACAGATTTAGTACCTCTCCAGATGCTATTCTTCAGAACAAAAATTCAAAAAAGTGCAATGAAACAGTGTTTCTCACTTGGTAAAATACACAGATATAGGTAAATGGAAGAGTGAACTTGAACCCATAGTCCTGAATAGCATTTTTTACCTGTAAACTAATTGGCAGGCTTTCTCTTAAGTCCAGTAAAAGAATGTGTAAGCATGATAAAGTGAACTAAACACAGAGAAGAAGATACAAGTCTCCTTATTTCTAATTACAGTTTTGATGCTGTTTCCTTTCTGGCTTTCAGGAGTTCTGTTAACTCTTCTTTGCAGTTTCAGAGAATGAGCTTTCATTATTTGATGTTTGAAAATGTGCAGAATGATTTCTCTGTAGGACAAGTATTGTCAGTTAATGTTTCAAATGTTAGATCCTGTCTCTCGAACAGTATTGCTATTTTTCACTGAAACATGATGTCATTTGCTTAAGCCTTGGATAAAGTCATGTTAGGGTGTAGTGTAATTTAGGTTAAGTATTTTCTGTAGAAATGAAAAACTGTGTGGCAAAGCACAGGTTTTTTTTCCTTGATGCCAGTGTACCTCAGTAGTGTTTTTGAACACATATAGTGCTATGTGGTCGGTTATATGCTAGGAGAAGGGAGAAACACTTCTTGCAGACTTTGTAACTTTGCAGCTGTGAAATAGAAGGGTTGTCTGATAAAACAGAGCGATGTGTTTCTTTCACTCCCAGAATTTTGAGGTCAACACTAACTGCTTGTTTTGGTCAGATTAAAAAATAAAGTTTGAACCTTGTATTTCAGTATCATGAGTTTCTAAAGTGGTTGACAAAATGAAAATCAGTTTCTATGTAATATGTGTGTTTAATTATTTGTTGGGTTTTATGGACTCATTGTAAAGTCATCCATGAACCACAGATTGCAATCATCTAAGAGAAATTAATGTTTTAAATTTGACTGAAACCTTCAAGTGTCGACCCTGATAAATGTATTTTAATGCTTCAAATTTCACATGTTGTTCTAGCTTGTGTGTTATTTTTGTCATATTAAGGAGCCATAAAGACCAAGCTTTGTTTTTTGTCTTGTGAAACAGGTAGGAGAAATCGACATGCAGAAGTTTGTGGACTAATGCTAATGTTTCACCTTACAACAGTTGTGTCTTAGTGGTTTTTTTTTGTTGTTGTTTGTTTGGGTTTAGGGTTTTTCCATTTAAGAGGAAAACAACCATTTTATTTTGAGATTATTAAGTTCTGTTTGTTAGATTTTATTTTCTTGCCATATTGCTGCTTTTGTGTTATACCATAACTTGGAAGCGTGAACAGGTCTATAAATATTTTCTTGTTTACTCTTCCCTTTGACTATCTTTCAGACAGTAAAGCTCTTGGAGCAAGAACATAATGAGGAAAAGATACGTCTTCAGCAGCTAGAGGAGAGACGAAGGCTCCAGGAGGCTGAGCTCAAACGTGTGGAAGAGGAAAAAGAGAGAGCACTGGGGTTGCAGAGAAAAGAAAAGGAACTGAGAGAGAAACTACTGAACAATCTTCTCAGCAAAAAAATGGATGCAGTTAATCAAAACAAAGAAGAAACCGAAGCATCTCAGGCTGACACGCTGAAAACCCCTAGTGGTGTTCCACACACTCTGTCATCCAGCTGCATCACTTCTACCTCAGGACAAGCTGTTACAGGCAAACTGGCTCTTGGCTCTCAGAGAGAAGTAGCATCCCCTGAGAGTGAAAAAGCTCAATGCAAGTACTTGAATGGTAACATTCATGATAAAGTTCATGTCAAAGAAGGTCAGAAACTTCATACCACAAACTCTGAGAGGTGTTCTGAGAAAAGAAGTTCCGGGGCACTTTCATGTGTTCCTGCCAGTAACCAGCAGCAGAAGAGCCTCTCTAGCTATGACCAGAATACCTGCAGGAAGGACTCACGCTGTGAGCAGGGCAAACGTAGCACAGAGCCAAGGAGAAGAAAGAGCCGTTCATGTAGCAGTGTAAACACTGATGAGAGTAAGGGTAAACGAGAGAGGAGCAGGCATAGAAGAGATACGAGTTATCGGGATGAAAAGCGCCGGAAAGAAAGGAGGTATTATAGACACTCTAGCAGAAGTTACAGTCCTCGACGAAGCCATAGTCCTCGTCGAAGAAGTGTAAGCCCCAGACGTTCACGTTACAGAAGAAATCACAGTAGCGAACGTAAACGAGACAGAAGAGAAAGAAGTCATAGTCGCAGAAGCGTGAGCAGGAGACGAAGGCACCGGAGGAGATCATTGAGTAAGCAAAGGAGTACTTGGAGTGGGTAGTGGAAGGCCTTGGCTCTTTGGAAATTTGGTTGGACAAAAGGGCCACACAGTTGTAAATGAGACCTCATCGGTGTGACTGCTATAGCAAACGCATTTGTTTCAACCAATGCTTAACTTGCATCTAGTCCCTGAAATCAAGAAAATAGATGCCTGATTTTTTTGATGTTCCTTCGTGCTTTGTTGTCTCTTTCTAGGTTTCTACCAGGATGTAGGTATAACCACCTGTGCTTGTGCTTGAGTTCCTAAAGTCCTAAAAGCCAACCTGTTTTCTTGATTTCCAATTTTCTAAACCTTAATTTTAGTTGTTTTAGTTTTTATCTCTGTATCGCCTAACTTGGCTTGAGAAGTACACGGGTGGCAGTTATAAGAACTCCAGACATAACAAGCTATTACATACAGGTTTGATTTAAAATGCTTTCTGGTGCATTCAATGAAATTACATTTAAAGAAATAGAGTTTTTTCTGACTGGGATGCATAGCAGGACTTTCATATAGTTCTTACACTAACTATAAAGATATGCAAGATACCTTTTAAACTGCAATGATTCCTTCATATATCTGTATGGTGCCAAGCTTTGTGGCCCAAATTATTCTGGCATGTAATGCCATTTGTATAATAATACTTTCCATGTAAGAGAGGCACACTGATGTAGGAAGTAAGAAGCAGTGGTAAAATGGTTGAAAGGTTTTTCTGTTATTTTGTTGACATATTTGGCTTTGTAATTACTTTAGGTGGCATAGAGCCACTTGAAGCATTTTTTCAGGTACGTACAGAGCTAGCCATTGTCTTATGAAAAAGGGGCCTTCTTGCTAAATTATTTTTACTTGTGGTGTCGGAACGTAAGGCTGCAGTGTCTCTTGTTAAATCCATTTCAGAATACTTTTGCTTCTAAAATGCAGCTCAGGAATATTAAAAGCTATAATGTTACAGTGAAAGAGTTTATTTTGCCTTTTTATGGTAAAATTAAAAAGAAAACTGTTTCCAGTGAACCGAAGTTGCTGTTTTCATATGTCAGTACATTAAAATCTGTGGAAGTGTTATATGACAACCCATGTTGGAAAAAAACCACTCTACATCTTTGAATAATGAAACTCAGCCACTTCTTGATGGTCCTGTTATGTACGGCTATATCAACTGGTAATTCAGCAGGATGTGTGCTCTTTATGTACAGACCTCAGATGCCATTTTCCTCACACTGATTCATCAAATCAAAGCGCATCCCTCTCCTGAAAAGCACATTGGTGCTGCACCTCAGCTGGATCCCTGGCTGGCTGAGTTTGTGTTGCTTTCAGTGAATCCATGCGGGCTTTGTTTCTTACTAGACCATGCTGCTGAAGTCTTTGTAGTTAATAGCTGTGGAAAGAAAAGGTAGACATTCTTTTATATTCCTGGCAATTCATGTTTTTAAAGATCTCCAGTTAATTATGTTACTTCTCAAGTTTTTGTGACTTGTGAGTTTCTCAGCTGTCTTGGGGGCTGAGAGCTAGACTGATTTATCTAATCTCAACACCTCCAATCTCTTGAATTCTGAGCAGTTGCTTTCTGTGGAGAGTTCATTTTTCTGCTATCTTCATTACAGTGTTAAAAGCCTATCTACTGGAAGAGAAGTTCATCTTTAGTAATGATTTTGCTAAAATCCAATCTAATGTTGGTTGCAAGTATTTGAAAAGGTTGGTGGGATGCCTGCTTGTAAGTGTATGCAATTCTGCTTAGCCTGCTCTTAAACACTGACACACTGTCAGGTAGCACCACTTTAAAGAAAAAAAAGAAGTATTCCATCTGCACTTATGTGAGAAGTTTGACTCATGGTTGTCAGTACCAATGTCTTTGAGCTCAGGATTAGATTCTTACTAGTATTTCTGCAGTATATTTCTACTGTGGATTTCCACTGGGATTGATATGTTGGATGGGGGGTTGTGATATATTATGCAGCTACTCAGGGACATGCAAGTTTAATGCTACTTTCAGGAAGTCATCAAGCTATGAACGTGGTGTCATTGCCGAGAGTGGAAGCAGTTAAAGAAGTGGCAGTCGCCAGAAAGTGTTGGAGTCATACTAGAAGAACCCAACAGATACTGTTAGTTGATACAAAAAAAGACTGTGCTTGATAGGGTTTTTTTCTTTTGTTCCAGAGAAGGTGCCAAGATCACGTTTCATGTTCCACCCTGAAATGATTGAATTCCATAAGCTCCCCTGGTGTTTAGGGCAATTTGTGAGGCAAATAATTGTGGGGACCATGTTCATCTGTCAGGCTTTGATAATCATTCAGCTTAACACGCCATATCCAGCACTGGCTTCATACAATGTCCTAAAAGTGCAATAATGTAAAGTAACTCAGTTGTTTATAGTGCTTGTATTATTTCTTTTCACAGCAGCTTCAGGAAGAAAAGCCTGAAAGTGCTTTGAAGCTACTTGCGAATGCTTACTTTGCAAAATGCAGAGGAAATGTGGAAGAAGTCCTCTTTCAGTCTGCAAGCTGAACCCAATCAAAACCTCTTAAAACTCCTGGTACCTAAAGTTGCCCAGTACCTGCCCAGTGCAGAGTTTTATCTATTCTAACACTTAGCAGTATTGTTGCTTCAGGTATGTGTTTTGCATCAAAGCTCTCCAAAATCTTTTTAGTGCTGAATGTTCTGAAATGAATATTGCATCATGTGTCCCTGTACTGGGTCTGGCTGGGAAGGAGTTAACTTCATAGCTGCCGATATGGTGCTGTGTTTTGGATTTGTGACAAACTGTTGATAACACACCAATGCTTCACTTACTGCAGAGCAGTGCTTGCACGGTGTCAAGGCCTTCTCTGTTTCATATTTTCTGCACGCTCTGCCTGAATGGGTAGGCTGGGGTTGGGAGGGGACACAGCTGGGACAGCAGAGCCCAACTGACCAAAGGGATATCCTGTGACATGTAACATCATGCTCAACAAGAAAAACGGGGGCTTTTGTCTTTCCAAGGTAGCCATTGCTCCAAGACTGGCTGGGCATTGGATTGCCTGTGGTCTTCATTGATGATGGGCTTTGAACTGCAAGGAACATTGGAAAGAGTTGAAACTCTAATCTTTTAATAAAATCACAAATATAAATTATGCCATGCCCAATATAATTTATTCAGGTTTTTATTATGGCTGAGGTATGTGCTTGTACTACTGCAAAAACCTCCCCGATGCAATAACTTAAATAATACAACTTTTGATAGTGAACAATTGCCTTTTGTTCTGTATTGATTGTGAGTACTTTTCTACCAAGTATCTTCTACAGGTGTTAGTATTTCAAATGAAAGAACCTGGGTTACTAGCAGGCTTTATAATGGCTTCTAGAATCAAAGTACCGAAGGTACTGATGCTTTACCCTACTATGGAAGAATGTTGTGATGCTGCTTGCTTAAATCTTACCTGATTGTTTGGATTTGCAAGACTAACTTTCAGGAACTGACTTTCTGCTTTTTTTCTCTAAAGCAGATAAAATTAGTTGGTCTTTTTTTCTTCCATTTCAGTGTATGTCTGTTGAGTGACCTTGAGTTCATATGAAAAGCTAAGTATTTAATGTCTATCTTTTGCTGGTTTATCTGCTTTAAAGCAATATCCTTTTGAAATGGGCTACAAACTTTGGTCTAATTAATGAAGGAGTTCAAATAATCCGCACTACTGTTCTTGTTTAATTATTAAATTTACCATGCTTAAATCACACTGCAGTCACAGGGTCTGATATGAACAGTAAGGGAACTGAAGAGTATAGAATTTGGCAACATACCAAACTAATAAATATTTCTGAAACATTGAATTTATGTTGGTATGGTTGAGTATTGGATAGGGTCTGATTCAGCTATTATGCTGCCTCTACTTTTAGACCCTTAGCTGCTAGAAATCCAATCCAGTCAGAATGTCTGCAAAGATACCTGCCTGTTTACTTCTGAAACTGGTCAGTGAGGATTATGTACCAGTAGTAACCTGACTCTGCTTAGGCTTGTCATGAGTTGCATGTTACTTGTGTCCCATTGTGTCAAAGTTACGTATCTTACTCCATTTGTCTGTCAATATTCAGGGTTTAATTTAATTTCGGTGGCTTTGTTCCCCTGGGTTGTAACAAGGAATATGGACTTACTCAGTTTTTACTGGACATCAAGGATCTGGGTGAACGAGACTGTAAGTCTTTCTCTTCTCCATTAGACTGCTGTTTGAAAAGTTGGAGCCTGGATGTCAGCTTTCATCTTGACTGAACGCTTGGCAGCCCCAGGGGTGTAGGGTGGAGATGGGCAAAGAAATCCTTGAAGATAACGGAAGACTTCAGTACAAGTCATTCCTCCAGAAGTGTTAAGCTTATCCCATACATTTGACTTCATTTGTTTTGTCCTGCTTTCAAACTGGAGCTCTTCCCATGCCATTGCAAAGCGGAGAACTCAAATAGTTCCCAACTTCGTGCTTTGTGTCAGGCAGCCATACCTGTCTATTTTAAGCTTACTTCAAGATCAGCCTTTGTTGCTGGGGAAAGCTCAGGTTCACTCTATACTGCTATGCTGTTTTCCTTCAGTGGGGGAAAGATTTCCTCAGGGAGCAGGACTGGTGTGGTATAAACATGGTGTGTAAATGCCATTAAGCCATGGATCGGGCAGCTCCACAGTACAGCACTGTGTTCATGCCGGCTGGAAACCCTTGGCAGCAGTGAGAGATACCTCTGCGCGCTGTTCCACTTCCTGAGTCCCCAAAAATGCACAGGGTTTCTTCCAATGTTCTGCCTCCAGTTTTGAGACTTAAGTCACGCAATGAGACAGGAAGAGAATTTTCTCAGTTGTGAGGATGCGCCTGTCTCCTTGCACTCAGCTGCAGGAGAGATTTCACATCTGTCACCACAGAACACGCTGTCTCCCTTTTGTCCTCATAGAGGTGCCAGGAGGATAGGATTGAGCCAGTGGGTTCCCACCTTACTCTTGAGGATGTGTAGGGTTCATAAATGTATTAACATGATACAAGGCAGCACGTGACCTCTTCCTGTTTGAGGATGAGGACACTGCTCATCACGGACTGCTTGCAGCAAGGTCCAAGCTGTGGCTGTTGGCACTGGCAGCCACGAGTGGTTTTACTTGTTAAGCAAAGAAGAGCATGAGCCTCAAAAGGGTAAGAAATCTGAGTTCCTGTTGGTATGGTCAGTGTCACCACATGGTCCTGTTCTGATCCTTAAAGAAGAATGTCTTCTCTGGTTACTGAGGGCTGATGAGCCTCTGCAGTTAACCAGCCTTTCGGCCTGTAGTTTTCTTTTTATGTCCTGGCCTCAGCCTGCACTAGGTGACTCAGGAAGCAACTTATTCAACAGAAACTACAGCTGCTCCGCAAGGGCAAGGCCAAGCCTTCAATATGATTGTTGTGCTTTCCATCTGCTTGCTACAGTAAATTAATTTTGATAATGAGTTGTATTGCTGGAAGTAATTAATACTAGTAAGAAGCAAGAAGTGGTTACCAAAGCTGTGGCCATAGCCATGTTTTTTCTAATTGACTCTACCTTTGTAGAGTAATCTATTCAATGACCTATAATAAAGGCATATGCATGATTTAGGTATGCATATAAAAAACATTTGATATGTTATCTGGAAGCATCATCTTGACAGCTGTTAAAGAAAATGGGAATTATTGCAGTTGTTCCCAAAATTGTGAGCATAGGACTGTACCAGGGACCACAACGCTATAAATGCAAACCAGTGAGAATTAATCACTGATCAGTGCTACCTGGGCATTGCACCAGTGACAGCTTTAGGGCAGGTCTTGAACATGAACTGACTATTGCAGCTGCTCGTGTTTGATAGCAGAGGTAGAGATGTTGTTAGATTCTATATAAGGCAGCAATTAAACCAACTAGTTTGGCAGATGCCTTAATTCATAAATGGGTGAGCAAAATTGACCACTGATGTCTTGTACTGCTATACAAGTTAAGGAGGGTTTTGTTATTATAATTAAGAGGAAATACATGTATTTCCTGTGTTTTGATCTGGTATCCTGCCTTGGATTGGCTATAATCTGGATACAACACCCATTTAATCAAGCTTATGTTGCATTCTGTTGATCAGGCTCTTCCCCAGCCCAATGAATGTGTTACCTGCAGAATGTATCTTTTTGCTGCCTCACAATAAATTTGCAGAGCTGTCTCTAGTGTTTGTATAAAGCAGCAATCTAGCTGCAGTTGATCCTTCAGAACCGGGTGTGGAGAATGGATCCCTCTAGTGTCTTACATTCCTAAATGTGTAATTATTATTGTTAAAAGGAAGCATATCTCCTTTTTTTTTTTTTTTTTTGTACTTAATCTGATACTGGCCTCTTGAGACCTGTTTGAAATGGTATGCCGTACCATCCTTTCTTCTTTAATCACAGCACAAAAAATGAGTTTGATCTGGTTCCCCCTCACATGCTGCATCCCCTGAAAATATCTCCTGCTGTCTCACCAAAACAATTCATACTAGCTCAAACACATGCTTTACCATAGTAGTAGGTTATAAAATTTTTGAAGGGCTAAGTCTGATTGGAATTGTTTCCTAGCTGATACCTGATGTAGTTGAAATGTGGCACCTGCAAAGTAAGATCTACCTGCTCTGGACAGGATACCCAGGAATGCTGTCCTTGAAACTGGACTGTCTGAAGGACAGCACGAATGGGATACTGGTGTGGTAGCACCCCAGTCACTCCCCAATAGCAATCTCAACCTGCCAACAAGTGTCTGAACAAGGATTGATCACCTTCTGAGCAGGTCTTCCCTGCAATTCTGCGTATGATCCTGACCACATGCCTGTAAGCGCTCTGAGGAATTGCCTGCTGGTGTCTGTTACTTTCCACCTTAACTGGAAAAGGGAAGGGCTGTCAAAGTCTTTCTCTTCTGCTCACTGCACCTGACATGGCTGGCAAACAACAAAAAGCTGCAAAAAAAACATTTGAGGTGAGCCACCAGGTTAAAGGACTTCAGGGGTGCTTGCCCATGCCAAGCCATGGGGACGCCTCCTTCTGAGGGGTTCTTTTTGAAGAAATGGAGGAGAAGATTGTCAGATTAGCAAGTGTAAAATGGCCTGTGCAAGGCAGTTCTGTGCCCACTGATTGCCCTTGTGATGCTTGACAGAGCGCAAGTCATCTCTGATGGGAAGGCCTGCCTCAGCTGCTGTCCATCTTGGTTTTCTTTTTGCATATCTCTCTCTGAAGTTTTAGCTAGTGAGGCTCTGTCCTCAAGGAGAATATGCCTCTTCTCTGCTGGGATCTTCCTCTGACAGAGGTCTCGGTGACTATTTGGTTGAATTATTTGTTGAGTGATTATCTGCAGGCCAGGAAGTTAAACTAAGAACAACTCTGGATTGCTTGTGATGGTCTTTAAAAGACATTCTCAGTCAGACTTTTTACTGTGAGGAAAACTGAGGAGAAGGGAGGGTTTGCTTAGAGAATGAGCTGGTTGTACAGGATTTCCTGCCCACTCCAAATGCCTGCCAGTAGTATTTGTGATGTAAACAGGAAAAAAAATAAAATTAGTTGATGTCAAAAACTGACAGAAGCAATAGTCATGTTACTAGGGAAATGCATCTATTGTTAAAACATGAGAAAAATTAGAAGTTCTAAAAGAAGAAAATCAGCATTTCATTAAAACAGGATGTTCTGTTTCAAAGAAAAAGTATGATACGGAGTATCTTGGCTTTTTAGGACTTAAAAACAAAGGGCGGGGGGGGAGCACAGGGCACAAACTGTGTTATATTAATGCACTTCCAGGCCATCTGATGTAAGTTGGGCATACTTAGAGGCCTAACAATGATAGTGAGGCACAGTTGTTTCCATACTAGCATTACTGAAACTCATTATCATAGTCACATCCCTGAGATTTGTACTTGTTGCTTATAAGGAAGGTTGCATGTGTGAAAATAGTGTAATCTGCCATTTCTCAGTGACACATTATTTTTACTAAATCTGCTTTGTTTGTAGATCACTTCTTCCTTTCAAATGTTATGCAAACATTATGTAATTATTTTTTGTGTGGTATTCGTCTGTAGTGAGTCATTTAGGCAAAGAAAAATTCATCATGAAAGTAGAACCGTGGAGGTAAAATAGACCACGCGCAGGCTAAAGCTGTTAAGTGCTATGACAGCTACCTTGATGGAGTTTTTAGAGAAAGCAAGCCATTGCAATTTCATCTTCATGAATGTATTTGTAGCTTAAAAGGAGCTTAGACTTTAAGCCTCAATAACCGTTTACTTGGAAACAGCAACACACTGTGTGTGGCTCTGCATCAATCTGGTGTGGGTTATCTGCAGCCCTCCTCCCCTACATCTCCCTACCAGTAGTAATCCCATTAGATGATTACATCTGGTGTCCTCAACAGATGGATTTAGTCATAATTGAAAAAGTACTTCAAGTGGGTTTAATTAACAGTGTGGTCTTTTTATTACCAGGGTGTCTTATACCCTATAACTTTGCCTTAAGTGAATTTATGGCCTGTTAGGACACACTAGTCTACAGTTGTGCACATAACTGCCTGCTATTTAGTCAAACCTACAAGAATCAAGGGTTGAGCATTTTCATACTCGTGAATCGTTAATGCAGCTGTACTAATTGTCACTGTAATATCTGATTACCAATCTGTGGCTGAGTCATTTGAGGAAAGTGGTCTGTAAGCTGGTGAGCAGCAGCTAGCTCTTCCTAGAGTTCTTTTGTTTAGCTCAGTAGAAGAGAAATGTATCCTTCAGCATGGTGACCATTTGCCTCCAGTGTGGCTAATGGCCTGGATCTGAGTAACTGTTATGATCCTGGGAATGGGAAATCTTTATGCTTGGGCAAAATTGCACCAATTTGTTTCTCAGTAGCAGGTAGGCAGAACTGGCCTTTAGCAGAGAAATATTTTTATTTTCCTGCACCTTTCTAATCTTTTGGTTCACAATATTTATCTTTGGCTAGTGATACTTATCTATGTACAATTTATTTCTCTGTTTTGATTAGAGGAGAGGGAAAGCTATTGAGGGAAAGAAGTTGACCTGGTTATCCATATGGATGGAGACTTAGTGAGAAGTTTTTGAGCTTTCTTTTCCTGTAGAACTGTCTTTGGAATGGATGCGAGGAACTGAAAAAGCTGTAGCGTCATCAGTGCGAGTGGGTCTAGCTTTGTGCAAATGAATGAACTCTGCAGACTCGTGCTTAGTGCGTGTGTGTGCAGATGGAAATTCCTAAATAGAAACAGAGCTTGTGCACTTTCCTTGAGGTGGGCATAGCAGGGGAAGAGGGCCATTACGTATGTAGATATGTTCTTGAAACCTGTTGTCCAGGCATTTCCTTCAGAGAAAGTGACATGTCAAGTGCAAGCTGTGCAGATTCACAGTCACTCTGGCAGAGAGGTGTGTTGGGATCTCCAGCCTCCACTGTACAAAATAAACAGGATATTAGGGTCTAACCTGTATGGAACAATGAAGTCTGGTGCACTAGCAAGACAACAGCAATGTGTTTACAGGCTATGTTGGCCAGGATGAGGAGGTCTAAATGTTTCTACAGTTTGATGTTTGCTGTAACTTTTGTACACCTAGTGTTCTGCTAATGCAGGAGACCCCGGCTGTTAGAACCGGGGGAACAGGTACTGTTTTGGAGTTGTGTACAGAGGGGAAAAGGCTGATAACTGTGATCTCTGCTGAGCTACATTTAACAACTAACTCCTAAGTAGGCTGCTATTTCATTACTGTCTAAAAGAAATATACAAGCAGCTGAAATGTAAGGATTCTAGTGGAAAATACAGATCCTCAGAAAGGTTATACAGTGGAACCTTTCAGTTGAGAAAGTTTCGCTGCATCTACAAAATGATCAGAAGGACCACGTGGAAAACTTTATACTGTCCTGTTTCCTCTAAAATGAGGTGGGTTCAAAAGAGAAACACAGAACTAACCTTCAGCAGCAGTGTATAACCTTACTTCCTAAGAAAGGAAGAGAACATTAAAATGTTGTGTTGGGACAAAGTTGTGAAGTGCAGTCTTTAAATATACACCAAGCTAATGTACACAAAATGTTAGGTTGCGTGTTTATCATTGTATTGCTCAAGTTTGCCCATTACCTTAATCACTTGAAGCATGGAGAAAGCTAGAACTGAAAAAATGCTATTTGGTAACATTTTGCCATACTGTATAACCTACATCAGGCTCATTTACTGTTGTTGCCTGAAGGGTCAATAAATGTGTGCCAGAAAAACTGTGAGTCTTTCCTTGATGGAAAGGGTCTTTTCTCACCTGAGAGTTGCAGCATCTGCTCAAGAAGGCAGGCTGGAACAATAGACAGCGGGGCAGAGAGGTTTCAGGAAAGTAACCCTTAATTTTTAATTTTCTGATGAAAGACTTATGAGGTATGTTCTGCATGATCCATGCCATATCTGGCACTTGGCAGTCATTTCGTTGTTGCTTCCCAAGGTCTTTTTGCATGCCTCTGTTTAGTTTTGCTGAGAAGGGGAGGAAGACTGGGACAGCCAGCTGGAAAATGTAGAATATTTTGTCATCCCTTAGCACCTGCCAAAACATGGCAAAGCACAAGTAGGACACCCCTGCCTGCTGTCACTGGCAGCTATCAAACAGGCATTGCTTTCTAAGCTGGAATGTGGGGACACCTGCAAAATATGGAAAAGGAAGAAGAGTAGGTTTAATTCCTTGTAGACTTCATCTGAGTGATCATTGTCAGAACAAACTAGTCACTGCGACAAAGCAGCATAACAAACAGACTCTTATAGCTTCTCCTCAGACTGGCTGCTTCTGCACTTAGGGATGGGTTGTACCCTACTTCCAGCCCCAGGGTCACCTGGACCTGTGCCCATCACAGCAAATTTCATCTCCCTTCTAGCTACACCCCTGTGTTTCTTTTATCCTTTCCATGGGCACAGCTTCCCTGACCAGGGAAGCACAACCATGTTTACCATACCTAGGTGGAAATTATTCCAGGCACAGACTGTAGTGGGATGCTTTCTTCTCCTTCAGCTCCTTGTATGGACTTTGCTCTCAGATTATTTCTTTGGCAGTTCTTGCCTGCTATGTAGTTGTCATGCCAGTCATTTTCCTTGCGTGAGTAAGGTCTGAGGCCTTGGACACACGACCCGGAGCCCAAGGCTGAACAAGTCTGTGTTTCAGCATGGTGAAGGTTAAGTGCTGTGCCTATGATTGAGTGAGGGGTGAGTGCAATTAGGGCCCTGGGAGATCTCAGGCTTGGCCAGGGGTATGCTGTGACTGCTTTGAGCTGAGCTGATATTCCTTCATTCTTAAGCCCCTGTGAATGTCCATATTTCACCTGCAAGATTGTGCTGCCAAATTGTCATCTTTCCTCTGAGGTCATGTCATTGGGCTGACTGACATATGTAAGGATTTCTATTCTTGGGAAGTCTTCCAGCATCAAAAAGCCAGCCTGATGGAGCAGAGCTGCTTTTGAACAAGCCCTGAGTAAGACTCCGCTTTGCTTTATGAGCTCTGGTGCATTGCACAGTTCAGGTTCTTGATGCTGTTCTATACTGATTTCTGTTTTGCTTGTCACAAGCTTTCAAGTCCTTCTGAAGCACCAGTGTGTTAACTGACTGCTGAACTGACAACAGAAGCTTTCATCTGCACTGCTTTGTTAGCCTTGTACTTGGTGATGGAAGAGGTAAAGAAACAGCTGAAGGTGGTAGAAAAACCCATTGAAGCCAATAACTTAGCTAACACGTTTTGTAAGCAGTGTTTCTCAGAAGCAATAAGATTAAGTGGATCAGCTGGTATGCTCTGAGCCTGGTGGAAAGAAGCTTATTTAAATTAAGAGGACCAGAGAATCTGTACCTCAGTCCAGAGAGAAAATGGGTTCGACAGAAGACCTTGACCATCCTCAAATCATCTTGCAGTACAACAGTGGATTTTTAGTCTCAAAGGTAAGAAATGTAACTCAGTCTTTGATAGATTTCTGAAAGTATGCAGACAGAATTATTCAAGGATCTCACGTTAGGACCTGAATGTAAGTCTTTGGAATGAAAATCATGTCATATGAAAGCATCCTGTCTGTTCATCTAGGCAGGAAGGAAATTTGAAAAGAAAAAGGATTTGAAAGCGTCCTGACCCCTCAGGATAGACATAGTGTTTATTGAGACCTCTCTGACCTTTGGGGGCTTGAATGATCAGATCTTGTTTCTACACGAGGCTTTATAAAAAACACATGAGTTTATAGCTTGAGGGCTTGCTGTCTGACTGCCTCAAGCATGGAAGGTTCCTTTAGTGGTGGGATTTCTTCCCACTTTTCATTTTAGGAGTTTGAGAACCAGAGGGCCAACTTCAGTTGCCTTTCTCCCTCCCTGTTAAACCATACAAAGAACAAGATTTTTCAAATACCTTCTCAGAGGATTTCCTTCCCTCTCCCGTGCTTTGCCTGTATGTATTATGCAGAAGGGTGAGCTTGAAAACTTCTGTGTGTTGCCCCTTTTCAGGTGAAAGAGAGTCTGGTATAATGACTGTTTCTCCAAACAGCATTTATTAAGGCACAAAGGTAGAATTAGTAGTTCCACTTTCCTTAATCTTTACTGATGCCGTTTACCTTTTGGTGTGTGTAAGCACATGGGCATGAAATTATAATAACCAGTGCAGTGGAGATTTTTTCCTCACTTGCTATTTAGCTACCTTTCCTATTGCCCCTTGCTGCACCTCTGATCAACATAGTAATGAAAGGAATGCTCTCTGGGTTGCGCAAATACTGCTGCATCCTAAGGCTCCTGAAAGGCAGAGCTGACAGTAAAGTGAGGAAAGATGGATAATGAAAAATTCTTTTTGCTTGGTGAGAAAGAGGAGTGCCCAATGCTTTCCAAATTGACACTGGTACTATGTTTTTGGGAAACAATCTCAACTTTGGTTAAACGGTGTTCTTACTGAGGGTAAATGAGCTTCCTGTGGACTTTATCAAATTATTGTAGATACAGGCAGTCAACTGAGTTGATGCCTTTGTTACTGTTTTAGGAATGTTTGTGTGGCTGGAGAAATAGGCTAATACTTGTAAACTTGACTGCGTACAGCTAAATAAGGATGTTTTTCTTATGTATGGTTATGTATGTCTGTCTGAAGGTTGAGGGTTGTTCCTGAAGATGTTATACATCTTCCTTCGTTGTGAAAAGACAGGGAAATTCTGCTGGCCCTGAGGAACCTCCCTGCCTCAGGGACACTTCTGTAATCGAGCATGTCAGTCCCTCAAAACAGGGTACATACAGTGGGATATTCCCCTGTGTTGCAAGCCACAGGAGAGTCTCCAGGTTATCTGGAGCGTACATTAGATCCTTAGTTAAAGAATAAAAAACCAACAGGAAAACCCACCACACACTCTTGCCTTTGTGGTCCCCAGGCAAAAAGCAAGAGAGACTGTCAGAATGTGCTCTGAAACTAAGGAAGAGGCAGCAACATTCACACCCAAAACCTGGTCTGTAAATGTGAGACAAAAACATTGACTGGCTTTGCCAAAAAAGGAAAAGAAATGAAAAAAAGATGCACTACAAGTACTGTATAGTGTTACCAGTGTTCAGAGAAACTTCAGTTTAATCATTGGACTTGTTTATATAAAATATGATTTTACATTAAAAAAATATTATATGCATATTTTCTCCAGCAAAGCAGCTTTAGAAATCAGTAGGCTTTGGTGCTTTCACCTGATCCCTCACTCTCACCTTTCCTCATCCCCAGGTTATGTTCACTGCCTGTGAGTTGGGGGTGTTTGATCTTCTGTTGGAGTCAGGAGAGCCTCTGTCTTCAGAATGCATTGCTGCACGCTTGGGTACCAGCACCACGGGGATGGAAAGACTGCTGGATGCCTGTGTGGGATTGAAGCTCTTGGCAGTAGAGCTGACACAAGGAGGAGGTAATAAAGGGAGAAGAAGGGGAAGAAACTAAAAGACTTAAACCTGCTGATGGCTTTGAAAGTGAGGTGAAGTGTATGGGGAGAAGTGATATCTAGTTTTAGGCCAATTCCTGTAGCTGGAAGGAGGAGAGAATCACCTGGGAACGCTATCCCCTCTTCAGTTGAAAGAGAGGCAGCAAATGTCAGCGTGACTGACAAAGTAAAACCAAGCTGAAGGGCTCTATCTACCTAAACTACTTTGTGCAAGAGCCTCAGGTGACGTTGGAGAAGATATTCAGGGTCTCTGCAGAGCTGTTCTCAAGAAAACTCGGAGGTGTGGGCATGATTTTAAACCTCAAAACAAAATGGATGTGCAATGGTATGATTTAAGAAGATGTTTTGTTTTTCTTTGGGGTTTTACCACCACGTGAAGTATTTTGTTAGGTTGCTGATCTGAACTGTGAGAGGTGATGTAAGTTTGCCCTTGCATCAGAGACATTGAGTCCACATGGTCAGAAGGGATCTGTGGCCATGAGACAGCTGGTCAGGACAACCCAGAGTCTTGCAAGTTGTGTCCCCTGCTCTGGCTTGTGCTGCCTTGCCCTGTTTTAGGGCTTACAGTAGCTGCTCAATGTGTTTAGGGAGAGCAGGATCTATCTTTTGTATTCCTTTTGTATGCCAGTCCAGTGGGTGAGGGATGCCACTGCAGATGCATTGGAGGAAGTGAGGGAGATTTCTGTGAGTCCTTTAGGTATTCATTTGCCTGCAGAAGGTCCTGCCCTAGCGAAGAGGGGTAGGTGTGGTTGGCGTGCTATTTTGGGGACTTGTCTCCCACTTGCTGACCTTGTTGATTGGAAAACAGATGTGTCTACAAGAGCTTCTCATTTAAATAGAGCACACCAAAAGCTTCTTCTGATAGCAGAAGCCTGTAGGTAGATGATGACACTCATAAGGCATTCCTCTTGCTGTTCTTGAAAGAAATGTTTAGTGCTGGAGTAAGCATAGGAATATAGTGTTTACTTACATTGAATGGGGCAAAGCACATTTCAGCAACCCTCACCCACTGCTCATTGCAGTGGAAGGCTTGATTGTGGAAGCAATGTGTTTGTGTCTTAGGTCATATAGACATTTTCTGATTATAAATACCATGCCATACAATAGGCTTGGCAAGGTGATATATCATACATGTTAGTAAATATATTTATTTCACCCCTTAGCCCTCTACAGAAACACAGAAGTTTCCAACATCTACCTTACAAAATCAAGTCCCAAGTCTCAGTATCATATTATGATGTATTACTCTAATACAGTCTACTTGTGCTGGCACTACCTGGCTGATGCGGTGAGGTAAGGAGGAGTGTTGTATGCTGTCTGTTGCAGACCATTTTGTGGCATCTGTGTGGCTGCTCTCAGAGTGGTGTTTTTCTGGGCAGGGCACAATGAAGATGCTGGCTGGTTCTCAGAAAGAAAAAAACAACAAATCATTTTGGCTGTTAACACAGCCAATATGTGTTCTTGTTTTTTCTTGTTCTCCATTTGTATGTGTTCTTGTTTTCCTTCTGATGGTAGAGATGATTCAGGAATCGGATTTCTGTGTGTTTGACCTTCAGGAAACACTTGATCGTTACAGTGGCTCTTACTTAAGGAGGTAACAACAAAGTAAATGATGAGTAATGATGGCTAAGGTTACTTCTATTGCAAAGGTGTATACGAGTAGTTAATATGGCACTGAAGTCTTATTTGTTCCACTCCGTGCAACTGATAATCAAACATGGTGCATGAGATGATTGCACCAGTCTCACACCTTTACCTGAGATGTGTTCCCATAAATCATAGAATCACAGAACGGTTTGGGTTGGAAAGGACCTTAAAGATCATCTAGTTCCAACCTCCTGCCATGGGCAGGGACACCCTCCACTAGACCAGGTTGCCCAAAGCCCCATCCAACCTGGGCTTGAAAAGAACCAGTCATTCTTGTGAAATATTGAGACATATATCAGCATATTTTGGGGTGGCAAGTAAGGATCCCTTTATAACCATTATAAATAGGCCGGCATATGTTCTATACAAAGTTGAGCACCTTCCACAGTGATGAACAAGCTGAAACTACAGCTCCAAGGTGTGTTTGGGGTAAAAGAAAAAGAAAAAGAAATTCACATTCATATGGATTTTTTTTTTTGGTTGCTTCCCTTGAGAAGGAAGAAACCAATATGAAAGAGTTTTTGGCATTTCATCCACAGACCCTTTTGAAGCAATGTACAGGTAATCATTAGGATATTTATAGAAATTCTATTCTTCTTATTGTAGATAAAATTAGTTTTTAATCATGGCTCAGGACAATTAAGTATGTTGATGTGAGAATCCCACTCATCAGAACCATCATGCAGCATTTTCCTTTCTCAACAGTATCCATTACTAGGACAGTGTCTGATATGTTGAATAGAAGTATAAAGTTTTGTATTCTGAAAAACACCACACAGGTCTCTGGCACAGAGGCAATGGTAGCTGAAGGAAAAAAAAAATCCCTTGGAAACCTGAGAAATAGCAGTGTAATATACTGTTGGACTTCACTAGTCTTAATTCCCTATTTAAATGCATGAATGCATAGCTGTACCCTTCTGCTACAGTAAAACTCAAGGTAGGTTTATAGGCAAAGAGAATGTGTTCAGTGTCAATAACAACAGATTAGTGTTTAGAGCTAAAACTTGTAATAGCAAGGATATTGTAGCTTACCTTTTCTACATGCTGTGTCTGTTTGCCTTACTAGATCAGAAGAAGAAATGCTGAAATTCATGGCTGGCCAGAACTCAGTATGGAGTATATGTGGCAGAGATGTTCTTGCGGCATTTGACCTTTCCTCTTTCACACAGATTTATGACCTGGGAGGTAAGCATTGGTAGATCTTCTTTAACAAGGCTCTGAACTGTTTCCTTTTACAAGCTCTGAAAAGAAAGACATCTCCTGTATTATATGATAGGCAAAGTAATGGAAAGCAGGACTTAGCAATAAATGGAGCATTTACTGATTTGGTTGGGTTAAAAAGAAAAATGTGAGAGTGGTGAGAGCATTAGGAAGCTGAATGCTTTTCTCTACAGGTCTCATTGGTTTGAGTAGTGGCCCATCCCCTTGTTTATGTGGCAGGTGTGGCATGTTTTCTGGCCTTGCTTGAAACATTCTTCTGGAGCCAGACTCTTTCCCTCCTCCCTTTCAGTCAGTGTCATTGAGATGTTGTCTGCAGCCTCTTACCCTGCAGCACCCACTGTCCCAGCACCGCTGAGCCCTGCCAGGATTCATGGGACCTGTCAGGTTCTCTCACAGGCTCCATCACTGCTTCCCCAGCACCCAGTTTAGTGGCTCTTTTTTTAATTTCCCACCCGCCAGCATCCACAGCTGCATCTGGCTTAGGGAGTGTGTAAGAGCTGTAAGGACTGGGGCTGACCCCGCAGTCCTGGATGCTGGGGGCCCTGGGGCTTCCTGCAGAGCAGACACAGTGGTGTCTCTTGTCCCTCCTCTTCCCTTTCAGCAACACGTGGGGAGCAAATGTACCTTGCCAGCTGCCATGAGGCTGAATGCACCGTTGCCTGCATTGCTTCATGGGGGTGTTGATGAACACGTTGGTTTTCTGTCAGTGCTGACCTGCTTTTGCTCTCCCCAAAGGAGGTGGAGGAGCTTTGGCCCGGGAGTGTGTTTCTTTGTACCCAAATTCCATGGTCACAATTTATGACCTGCCGAAAGTCGTGCAAGTGGCCAAAGAGCAATTTGTTCCCCCTGAGGAGCATCGGATCACTTTCCATGAAGGTAGGTGCAGATCGCGGTGTAGTGTTGTCACAGCTGTTGCTCCTGAGCTCCTTGGCTCTGCTCAGAGGTACCATACTGCAGGCTCAGATCTCCAGCTGCCCCTTACATGGGCAGAGCATCCCAGGCTACAGCCTCCCCAGCCCAGGTCTGCGGTTCATTGCTATCAGAGGGCTGTCCCAGTTGTGCACCTGCAGCTACCTTCTCTCAGAGACACGACTTGGTTATTCAGCAACCCAGAAACTCTTTACTAAGTATTTGATTACTTAGAACAAGGGTACCTAAAAAAAAAAGTCCTGCAATTTTGAAAAATTGCCGTGCTATGTTATAAATCTTACCAATACTCCCTTTTCTCCTGTGCAGACCTGGCAAATATGTGGGTTGCCAGGCCTGCTCTGAGCAAGGGGTTGTCATTCTTTGGTCATGACTCTGACTATCAAGTCCTGAGATATTTCAGGCTTTGAATGCAGATAAGCTAGCCGATATTCCTCTTGCTTAGTCCACAGATCTTGCTTGCATGGTCTTTGCACCATCTGCAATGAAAATGAATGTAGGGAGATCTAATTTTTAATGTTTTCAAAAGCCCTCCAAGTGTTGGAAGGACTTCGTATTGCTTGAAGCTCTGAGAGAGGAAAGAAGCCTTTGAGGAAGGAAGGGAGTGCATACAAAGATGGAGAAACACAGGAAATGTTACATGTGCCAGTGATGCAAAGAGATGGGAATGGAAACGGCAAAGTAAGATACAGAAAGAAAAATATGAATTCAGTACACCAGGTGCTGAACAAAAGGCATGATGATGAAGCTAGTGCTAGGAGGTGAGAGGTAGATTTTTTCCTTATGGATTTATGATGTAGCTCTATAGTTACTGAAGGTTTTTGAAAATTTTCTTAGATAATTCTTTTTTTTCCATGACAGTTTGTCACAGAAAACATGACAAGCTGTCTCTTCTTTTTAATGCTTTATGAAACCGAATTCCTGTCATTGAAGAAAACTCAGACTCAAACACTTTCCTGTCCATCAGTAGCTGTTTTAGAGGAGCTACTGCTTTTAAACATTTCAGACCTTCTTGAGACTGAAAAAGAACAAGAGCCCCTGTGTGGTGCCACAGAGGACTTTTACCTGGTAACTCTGTTGCTGTCTGATTGGGTGATGGACATGGCAAGCCCAAAGTCTGTGGAACTGAACAGAACTGAAACTATTTGCTTAACTCAGCCCTCTGTGTTTTGAGGGTTTTGAATAATACATATATTCTTGCTTTACAGGAGACTTCTTTAATGATTCAATTCCAGAAGCTGAACTGTATATTTTATCCAAGATACTGCACGATTGGGATGATGACAAATGCAGGCAGCTGCTGGCAAAAGTCCACAAGGCTTGCAAACCTGGTAGGTATGAGCTCTTAAAGAGCAGGGAGACTCTCACCTATCAGTAACATGAAGCATAACAGTCTCGATGTGCAATTTGAGTGGCAGAGTTTCAGTGCACTGTTTAGTATTTTGCTTTCCATGTGCAGCTGAGTCAAATAGGGCCTGGTCTAAGTTCTCATTATCTGGCTTCCAGTTTTAGTCTCCTTCTCTACAGGGACTCCTCTTTCAAGGCATTTAGGTGTCAGGATTTGGGGTATTGTTTAGATAGACAGGTATATATGTTATAGTAAAAATCCCATGAAGCATCATCACATTGAACCCTCACAGCTTTGAAAGCACTGCCTACAGACCTGGGTTCTCCACCAAATCAGAAAGCTCCTGTGGATTTCAGCTGGGACAAACAAGAATTTCCATCCCAGCCACAGCATCCCCTTCAGCTCTGGTATGTCAGTACCTATGTAGCCAAGCAGAGGCACGCTCTGATGCTTTTGCTCTTTCATTGCCTTCTGTGATGCTGAATATGACTTAATGTAGAGGCTGCTTCTTCCTGAAACTAAAGGTTAGGATCCTATTCAACATATTCATCAATGCCCTGGATGAGGGGACAGAGTGTACCCTCAGCAAATTTGCTGATGACACTAAGCTGGGAGGAGTGGCCGACACAGCGAAGGCTGCAGTGCCATTAAGCAAGATCTGGACAGGCTAGAGAGCTGGGCAGACAGGAAACATAGGAAATTCAATATAGGCAAGTGTAGGGTCCTGCACCTAGGGAAGAATAACCCCANAAAACTTCTTCACTGTGAGGGTGACTGAGCACTGGAACAGGGTGCCCAGAGAGGTTGTAGAACCTCCTTCTCCAGAGATATTCAAAACTTGTCTGCACATCATCCTGTGCAACCTGCTCTAAGCGATCCTGCTCTAACAGGGGGTTTGGACTAGATGATCTCTAGAGGTCCCTTCCAGACCCTACTGCTCTGTGAATCTAACAACTCAGCTGAAAAATACCTCATTTTCTCAGAGCTTAGTGTGTGTTTTATTTCTTTTTATTCAACCAGGCGGTGGAGTACTGCTGGTTGAATCCCTTCTGAATGAAGACAAAAGCGGGCCTTTAGAAACCCAACTGTATTCAATGAATATGTTGGTCCAGACAGAAGGAAAAGAGCGAACAGCAGCAGAATACAGCGCGCTCCTTGAGGCAGCTGGCTTCAGAGAGATTCAAGTCAAGAGGACTGGAAAACTCTATGATGCTGTTTTAGGGAGGAAATAATAGTACCTCTTCTATGTACCTAACAAAATAGAATAAGTAGAGATGTGATATTCCCTTGTTAGAGGGGAATCATCAACTTAGCTTTTAGTTAAGGCAGCTAACTTTTTCGTAGGCTGATACATTGTCAGGAGAATTGCTAATGATAGACCTTGAGCATGCAGAGTTTGTGAGTCTGGCAGCCTGACTGGAGTTTTCCTTTGGTTCTGGACAGGAAAGAAAGGAACCAACACCTGTTCCACATGAAATAACCCACAAAAGAAATCTGCAGTGCATCTGCTTCAGATTTTTTCATTCTTTCCAATTTTAATACTGTATCCGACAAAAGCAAAGCTGAATTTGTACTTGAATTCCTGCAAAATAAAACTGATCCCTGGACTGAGCTCTGTTATCTGATTATTTTTTTTTATTCCTGTGGAGTTGATGTAGTATAAACAGACCAAATCATGTCTCCCTGTGGTTAGTATTTTCAAAGTTCTAGGAGAAATCCTGTCTGAGCCTTGGGAAGTTTTGCATGAAAAAGGCTATTAATTTTTTACTTCCTCTAGATTTTGATTTAAGTTACAAAAAATAATTTTGTACCTTGATGACTGGCTGAAACCCAGTGATGCTCTTTACTGGACAGGCCCTGAGATGACAGCTGAGAGGGACAATGATGCAGCTGAGTCACTCAGTTACGCACTGGGGAAGTCCTTATTCCCTCCCTCCTGCTATTTCTTTAAATCATTTGGTCAATCACAACCTGCCATAACCCACCCAATTCTTGGAAGCAGAATTACAGATTGCTAGAGTGAGAAAAATTTGGAGAAGGCACCAGAAAGTCACTCTATGCAGTTGTGGCTTGAAGACTAATTGCATTTGCACATTAAGATGGATGCCAGAGGAACCTCAGACAGTCTTCTCAGTAGCCATCTATAGGAGCCTCCCTCTCCCTTGACTGTAGGAGGAGTGTAGGGATAAAGTAGCCTCAGTATGGAAAACTTGGCCTTTTGTCATATTTTGTGACATAAATATCAAATCACAAGGGCTTAATGACCCTTCTCATCCTTAAAAGGAAAGGGGCACAGTTCATGAGCCACTGTGCAGCTAGGGGGTTTATGCCCGAGTAGGATCTTGCCCTGCAGATATCAACAGGATATTGCAGGAGTTGGGGCAAGTGGTTTGGGAGAGCTTCTTCATAAGCTGCAGTCACTGTGCAGTGTTCTCTACCTGTGAGTTATGTGGCATGAAGGTGACTTTGCCAGGAGCTGCAGCCTGTGAGTAATGTGTTTGGAGTGCTTGCTTGCTTTCCGGACAAAGCAAGGTGTTACATCCTGCAGCAGCCAGGCACGAACGCAGATAATGAAATGAGGCTGGCTGGGTCTTTGTTGATTCCAGTCAACCACAAAAAAATCAAATGTTCAGAGAAATGATTTTGCTTATTTGACTGTACCGAGCAGCTGATCAAGTATGCTGGGGGGAAAAAAAACCAAACTCCTGTGTGGGCTTCCTCTGATACACTTTTTCCCAAAAAAAGTTGCATGCCCATGGACTGATGGTTATTCACATGGTTGCTCTGTTTCCTGAGCCAGTGGACAGGCCAGTCATGGTCAGCATGCTGCAGCTGCATATATAAACACACATCATATAACCTTGATGAGTCAGAGAATTCCAGTCTTCGCTGGTGTCAGTGGTAACTCTACCCTTGACTTGAAAAAAAAATCATGAGCAGGCTGTTTTAGTTTGTGAAAACAAATTCCCTGAACGCAGTACTGCTGCAATGAGTTGATTCACAACATGCGCTGCATGTCATTAACTTAGCAGTGAGTACCTTGGGCACCACTTCAATAGGCAAGATGCACACGTGCATTTTAGCTGCATCAAGGCTCAAAGATGCTGGGTCTTTAAAAAACAGGACTGATCCATCTGGAATACAGATGGAAATAAATGAAGTGCTGAATAGTGCAGAATTTGAACATCATTGGTATTTAAATGACTTTTAAGGGTCAGATGTGATGCCATATCACAGCAGCTAAACACCAATGCACAATCACAGTGTGCTTTCACTGCCTGTGTGAAGCAGAACCTCCCCTTATCTGCTAGTTGACATTGGAGCATCCAGCTTCTGGGGGGATTCTAAAGCATTCTTGGCAACTGTCTTATGCTAGATGACCAAGGAAATACTGCAGTATGCGTAAGGAAGATACTAAAATTCAATATTCACCTTCAGAGATCAGACCTTTGAAAACACAAAATAATGCAGTAAGAGAACATGTGCTGTTTCTGTTAGACTGTATTTATCTACTGAGTTCTGATTTTCCTATTCTTCTTCACCCCCCACCCTTTTTTCCTCAGTGTGTTTAAGGTCTTCTTCCTTCAGAGCCTTTTTTCTCCCATGTGCCTTTGACCTTTGTCTGTCCTTTAGTTTTCCATCCTGACCCAAAGACAGAAGGCTTCTCTAAGAGCACAGAACAAGGCAGTGCCAGAGTAAGAGAGAAAGCCCAGAGTGCTTTGAGGTTAAGACCTGCCTTGAAAATGCATAGGCATAGCTGGTGTCATCAGAGCCTGTTTTTTTTTTTTTTTTAAAAATTTTTTTTTTTTTTCTTTTTTTTTTTTTATTTTCTTTTTTTTTCTTTTTTTTTTCCTTAATGACAAACACTGTGAAGAAGACCAGAAACAAGTGCTTTGCTGTATGCAAGCAAGTTAAAACCCCATTTGCTCTATGGTTTCCATGCTCCAACAGGCATTTCTGATGACAGCGTGTTATATACGAGGTCTTTCAGCTGTGTTCTTTGCTTGTCATTGGCTATTTTAATGTTAAAAAAGATTGTCTATGAATAAAGCAATAAGGTGGAGGTTTCCAAGTTACTCATATTTTGGGTAATGAAAGCAGTTCCCAAGTTCAGGCCCTTTCATGCTGCTGGGGTGGGAGGTTTTCTGTTTGATGTAGACGGCTCTTGTCAACAGAGTTCTTTCCCCTCTCATGGAGCTTTTAGCCATATAGACGGAGATAAATTTTCTAATTCCCAGCATGACTTAAAAGTAACAAAGGAAACCTGGCCATAGCTGGGAGGAATCAGCCAAGAGCAGAAGAAGAGAGGTTTGAATGCACCAGGCAGGAAACGTAGTCCATGAGCAGAGACCGGCTGTGCCCAGCTGGCCTGGGCGAGTGCAGCTGCCCTCAAGGCTGCTCTGTCTGGCAGGACAGAAGCTTCCAGCAGGGTCTTGGCCTGGTGGCCTGGGAATTATATGAAGGGGCAGGAGGAGCCATGGAATTTGCCTTGTTAGCATGCTGACTGGAACCTGAAAGCTGCTGCCTTTCAAAGGGAGGCCTCTCGACTCTCCAGGTCCCTTAGGGAAGTTTCCTTCCATGTACCTGCAAAGAGGCCAAGTCCAGCATGCTCTATAATGTCTCCTGAGGTACATCAGTGAGAAGTGCGCACAACCTCGCTCTTGGTACCCACAGGCACGTACGCATTCATGGTTCCCTTGAATCATAGAATCATAGAATGGTTTGGGTTGGAAGGGACCTCAAAGATCATCTAGTTCCACCTCCCCTGCCATGGGCAGGGATTCCCTCACTAGACCAGGTCGCCCAAAGCCCCATCCAACCTGGCCTTGAAAACTTCCAGGGATGGGGCCTCCACAACCTCTCTAGGCAACCTGTTCCAGTGCCTCACCACCCTCAGGAAAGAATTTCTTCCTAACATCTAATCTAAATCTACCCTCTTTCAGTTTAAAACCAAATATTAGGGTTGCCATATGACCATCGGCTTCTATTTCCATCTGATCTGTGCCTCACCAGGTCACCAACTCTCACCTCTGGTCTTTCCCGACCAGATGAGTCTTCTCCTGCTCAGCCAATGACACCTCCAAGGCCCCATCATCTGCTAGCACATCGAGGTGCTTGGGCCAGCCATAGCCCCATGGAATCTGTGTATAGCAATATTAAATGTATCATTATTTTTGTTGGTTTAATATCTTTTCATCTGTGACAGCATTTTTTTCTTTTTCAGTGGTAATTAAGTCTGGGCTAATAATAATTCAATTCTCAAGACTTCATTAGACTGGATGAGGTGGGTTCCTGGCTCTGCATGGGAGAGGTGTTAACTTTTGCCCATAAGAGCGATGCCTGGTGGGGACACCAGCCTTACACTAACTTTGCCTCATGTTGACTTCATAAGCCTCCACGTCTGGCCTGTGGGGCTTGTTATCTGCATGTTTTGAGAAACTACTGAGTAAAGTAGAGCTTGATAGCAAGCATCTCTTGCTGTTTGTCATCCCACGCTTAGATTTCCCCATCATAATAAAGGCCTTGAAAGCATGAGTGCAGGATGAAGACAGGTGCTCCAGCATCATCAGGAACTTGCTGACAGTTGTTGGTCATTGAAGAACTGCAACCTTGAGCACTGGGAAAAAAATGCTTCAAATATAACAAACAAAAGAAATGATAACTAGACAAGAAAAAACAGTGGAGGAGCAGAGTGAGGAATCTGCCTAGAAAAACAACAGCCCAGTATGCAGGTGGATCAGACAGAGGCATGGTGCTGAGTGCTGCCTAGAAACACCTCACCAAAGGAGACCTTGAACAGAGGGGAGAAGGATGGGAAATTGCCACCATGGGAGCTGTGGTTGCAGAGGGACTGTGGGATGGTGGGAACCAAATACATGCCCCCAGGCTCCCTGCTGGCTCCAGGGTCCAGCTCTCTCTCCCTCCTTCCCTCCCTCCCTCTACCTGCCTGCTCCTAGAGCTTCCTCAAGGGATGTGGAACCTGCTCTCCAGTTGTCCTGGACTGCATGTGCTGCTCTAAGTGCATATGTGTTTTTCCCCACAAATTCTGCACATTTTTTCTCCCTTGTAGTGCTCTAGCCCCTCAAAAAAGCCTTACTGCAAACAAACTTAGTTTTGGGCAAGAGCAATGTTTCGAATGAAGCTCCAGCAGATTTTTGGAGAATGTTCTACACTGGGGGAGAGGGGTGAAATGAGAGAAAGACAATGGGGAGTGCTTTCTGGATCTCAGTAATGAAGGTCTGAAAAAGATGGCTTCATAAAATAACTGGTTTTATAAGACAGAATAAGAGGAATAGAGATAGCGAGTAAATCTTACATCCCTTCAGATGCTGGGCACCCATGTTCATACAGCATTGGATGGAGCACAGTTAGATTGTACAGATCCTGTCCACGGAGGGAAGCACCTCATTTTGGGTCGAGTTATTATATAATCTTCTTACAAGAAAAAGGACGTTCTCACAAGAAATTGTTGCTGCACTGTTAGATAAAGGCAAGGCCATGCAGGTGGCATAATCGCTGTCATGGAGTGGGAGCTGCCTGCAGGCTGATCTGTTAGGGTGAGCTGGCTGAGCTCATCCTGCAGCCGGGGGATGTCAGCAGCACAGCACAGGCTTGTACCTGCTCAGCTTAGCTGTGATGGGGGTCACCACCTCATAAACTGCAATGTGCTCCATGTCAGGATCAGTATGTTCCACCCCTTGATTCACATACAGCTTACCTTCTTCAAAGATATTATAAGTTACAGGCTACATTAACAGCACACAAGCTTCTCAAGCCCTAAGGCGAGGCCCAGCGGAGCAGACATGGCCTGTTCAAGACCATGGACTCCTTGAGTGCAATGTTTCCTACAAGGCTGCCAGTAGAGTGGCTTCTAGAAGGTCAGCGTGTTGCTGAAGAGTTGAATGTTCTCACAACTTGCAACCTCTGAAAGGGTGCAGTATCAGTGTCCAGGCTTGCCAAAAGCAATTTGATTATAACAGGATGAAACAGATTTCTTAAAATAGTAAACATGTCTGTGTGTTACATATTGGTGCAATCAGACTGTCAGGAGCTCACTAAAAGCACATAAAACTCCTCATTTCTTTCTGACATCTCAGTGTGGGTTTTGAGAATGACTTAAGGTTCATGCTGTTAGAAAGGTACATATTTAGTCTTTATCCTGTACCGTATCTTGTAGCTTTAAAACAAGTAATGCTTTTTGAAATGGAATACAGTCTTTGATCAATAAACCTTTGGTGTGATAAATGAAGCAATGCCAGTAGGACATGTTGCTGAATTCTTCTTTCAGCATTTCTAGTACAAAAGGAAGACTGCAGTTCCAAGCTGTGATATGAATGCCAAGGATGACAAAGTGTGACAAAACTGTTCACCTCTTAATGCTTATTAAAACTTTTTTTTTTAAATTAAAAATCTCACATGGAAACACTGAAATGTCGGTGGGATTTAATTTTTAGTTGGAGACTAGATAATCTACTACTACTATACAAACATTTCTTTCAGGCCTTTAGCTGTCAAAAGTGGCATTCAACAGCCTTTAACACCAAAGGAGACTGAAAAGGCAATAAAAGTGATAGCATTAGTATCTGTAGGAGTAAATGTTCAGGCCCTGGTGTTACAGCTGCTAAGGGTAAGGATGTCTAATTGGCAAGAAGAAGAATTTTGTGTGCAGGGAGGGTGCAAAGAGGACAGAGCCAGGCTCTTCTCAGTGGTGCCCAGTGGCAGGACCAGAGGCAATGGGCACAAACTGATACACAAAAGGTTCCCTCTGAACTTAAGGAAACACTTTTTCACTGTGAGGGTGACCGAGCACTGGAACAGGCTGCCCAGGGAGGTAATAGACTCTCCTACCTTGGAGATATTCAAAGACTGTCTAGACATGGTCCTGGGCAACCAGCTCAAGGTGGACCTGCTTGAACAGGGGACTGGACCACATGACCTCCAGAGGTCCCTTATAACCTCAAACATCCTTTGATTTTGTGTGTCTAAATATGGATGGATTTAAGGCATGATGTGTCTGGCAGCTCATTTTTAAGGACCAATAACTCAGTGTTCACCTGTAGTTAATCATTTCATGCGCTGTCTTGAATGGTGGTAGGAAAACTCAGATTTCAGCTGTCTATTGGTGTTGCGCAAACCAAGCTCCCAACTTGGAAGGAGACCAAGATGATTCCTAGAGGAAGACATCTCTCCAAGTATGGGCTGAAGATAAATCAGAAAAAAGGAAGGTTCAGGCCAAAGTGCTGGCTACTGGTCCCAATTCGGCCCCACCACACTGGAGTAGTTGGCTAAAGGAGGCTGGGGAAGGACTGTGGCCTCCCCTTGAAAGCTGAGTTCAGCTACAGGCGAGTGCAGTGACCTAGTATATATGGCAATCTCCAGTGTGGCCTGTGCTCAAAGCAGGCGGCAAAACACAGCCCACAGATGGTGGGCAACAGCAGCAGCCCTAAGTGCTGTGACCCCACAGATGGCTCCGACAGCAGCCAAGATGCCTGAGGTACTGGCTGCAGTTGTAGAGAGAATGAAGTGGTTTATGATAAGAGATTATGCAAGTTCATGGGCAGATCAAGTTCCCGCCCAAATGGGAAGGGTATCTGAGGGAAGAGCAGCAGTGCATTTAAAGATTGTTGTACCTACATTGCTCGTAGGGTTCAGCCTTTTGCAGAGGCATAAACAGGAGAATTACAAGCTGTCCAAAATGCATTGCCAAGAACTGATCAGATGAGTCCACTGTGGGCTCTGTTGGCATGACTCCTTTGGAGGATGGCAAGCAATTGGGATACAGTCAGGTTTTGTAATGATTTTACGGACAGGAAAGCAGGCATGTAAAAGCTGGCATGTAAAAGCTGGCATGGAGAGCAAGCCAAGCAGTCTTGCCCTGGAAAGCCCCCATTTGGGTTACTCATGCATAGAAGAGCACGTTAGAAAAGAAATACAGAAGCTAAATGGATTAATTTTGTTTTAGCACAGACCTCTGTTGATACCCAGATCCCTCAAAAAGCCTTTTCATCTAAGTGGACGTTTACAGCTCAAGAGGTTGTAATTGAAGACTGACAAGACAGAGGATCGAGTGGTTTAGCTACAACGTTGGAATTATAAATACACCAGTATCTTTTTGTATAAGTGATTCCCAACCTATGTATGGGTGGGAATATCCTGAATTGTTTCACATTAATGACATGTGCTAAATGGAGTGTAAAAATTAGCACACATACCATAAAAAAACCCATGTCCACTGGAGTGTAAAATGACCTACAGGGTGGTCAATCTTTACTCGGGATACTGTAAAATAAAAATTTTGGAACTACTTTAATGTTGCCTATCTAAACTTCATGAAAGTGGGGTCCCCACAGGTAGCCATTCCCTGGGTACTTTTTCCTTATTTGCTATATTACAGGAAGGATAACAATTTTGATCTGAACCACGTGATACTCTCAGCCCTTTAATAGATTCGGTGAAGTTCAGGGAATAAAATGATCAATTAAAATTTTAGATGGAAGTCTAATTCTGTGGGGAGAAACCCAGCTATTCAAAATCACCACAAAGAGTTGGAAAGTCTTCCACCTTTGGAGGAAAGAAAGGGAGATACAGTGGCCTAAGTTCTTAATGGAAATTTAGGGATAGTGAGGGATATCATGAGTCACACAGACCTACAACCTGTTTGGAATAAATTCTTACTGATGATCAATGATCCGGTTAAAGTTTCCAGACAGCAATGTGAAATGGTACAAGTTTTAGTACAGACCGAGGTGGATTACTGCTGCTTGTCAAAGGCTGTGTCCTGATGTCAAATGGTATAGAAAGAGGGGATGATTCTGTCTGAAATATTACCTCTGTCGTGTAGTGTGCCAATATGCAGACTTTATTATTTCCAAGAAACAAATGCAAATCAATTAAGTATGGAAACGTTCTTTATGATAACCTGCACATTGGAAGATTGCATACCCTTAAGCATAGCTTTATAACATTGTGATTAGGAAGACCGTACCATTTGCAAAGTGCTCTGTAGTGACTATTTTAAAATAACATTTTATAAAATAATGTTCCCAAGAAAGGCAGGAAATATCAGGTGGTAGAAAACAGAGGTTCTTTGGCTGTGGGCATATATTAATAAGCAAAAGACTATGTGAGTGTGTCATATATAAGCATAAACCAGTTTGACAGAGAAGTTAATCTGTTATTATGGAGCAAAATGGTTATTTTTAGAAAGGTGCGATCATAGTGTTTCTGTTCTAGAAAAATGTCTGCAGCTATCCATGGCTCTAAAAAATTACCCTGATGCAAAATGTGCCTCATCATTGTGCAAGAAAAACTTTTCTTGTGTACTGTATCTTGTGGTGTTTTAATGATAAGGCCACACTAAGTTGAAAACCACACTTTACCAGAAACGATTGGGTGTTCTGCATACCCAGCCTGTACATTTTGTTCCTCTCAGGTAGCCTGGCATTTGAAAAGCTGGAGTCACCATCTGTCCTGACATGTCCTGGCATGGCAGCCCCAGGATACAGGATAGAGGTGTGGAAAGAAATCCTTGAAAGTGCAGGAAATCCTCAAGTGCAAGTAATTCCTCCAGAAGTATTAAGCTTGTCTCATGAGTCCAAATTCATACCAGGTACCTTAGAAAGCAGTTTTTTTCCTGAGATAACAATGCCAACCCCGCAAATGTGGTGTCTGTGGATGTCTTCCATCTGCACACCATTGCAGTAAAGCATTTTTGATGATGTGCAAGTCATAATGCCTCAGTTAATCAATATTGGTAGAAAGTGATTACCAAAACTTTAACTCTGAATCTGTCCATCCATCTGTCTGCTAATGGACCGTTATTTTTGGAGTATAAGCTATTCAAAAGCTGTAGAGCAGACGTGAATACTAAACTGGTTTTGCTAATGAAACATTAGTTATCAGGAAGTCACATCCTGAGTGCTGCTGAATCCCTCCTCTCCAATTTTGACAAAGGCCTCTGAAGTACAAGGACAGGATAATATCAGAGGGCCCGGGGGTACAAACTGAAATCACAAATGATCAGTTACAGATAAATGCAACTTCAGCAGATGAGTAGAAATGATTTTTAAGCAGAATTTGAAAACGTGATGACTTGTGTAACATGCTGGTGCAGCTGCACATGGTTTTGATCACATTACAGAGATCTGTAGGGATAATATAAAGCAACAATGAAGCCAAACTACTCACTGCTTGCACATATTCGGAACTGGGTGTGCAGAATGGATTGTGCTTGTATTTTTACACATGTAAATATTTTTTCTTATTGTTAAAAGGCAGTGTACCTCTATTTTTTTGTACTTCGTCTGATACTGTGCTCTTGAGCTCTTTTGAAATTGTATGCACCATTATGTCTTTAATCATAGTGCAGAAAATCCATTTGACCTGATATCCCCTCACATGCCTTATCCTCTCTATACATCTCCTGCTGCCTCACAATCAATCAATAGGTTAGCTAACAATAGGTTAGCTCAACCAATGCTTTGCCATAGATGTAGGTTAAAACTTTTGCAAGACTAAGGCTGCATGTTTGGAACTCTATTTTTACTGTTAGCTAAACCAGTCACATATGCCCTGTGGCAGCTGCAAAGTGAACTCTACCTGCTCTCGATGGAATGCTCAGGCATGCTGTCCTTGAAACTAGGCTATTTGTAGTACAACGTGAAGGGATAATGGTGTGGTAGCACCACAGTTACTCTCACCAGCAATCTCCACCTGCCTGCCAAGTGCCTAATCAAGGATTTTTTACCCTCATATCAGGTCTTCCCTGCAATTCTGTCTATGACCATTGTCACGTAAAAGATAGTGGCCCAAGGAATTGCTTGGTAAAAGAAAGCACTAGTGATGTCCATATACTGTACTCCATGTGATGTACTTTAACAGGTGAAAGACAGGACTTAGTGAGAAGTTTTTGAGCTTTCTTTTCCTGTAGAACTGTCTTTGGAATGGATGCGAGGAACTGAAAAAACCTGTAGTGTCATCAGTGCGAGTGGGTCTAGACTTGTGCAAATGAATGAACTCTGCAGACTCGTGCTTAGTGCGTGCGTGTGCAGATGGAAATTCCTAAATAGAAACAGAGCTCATGCGCTATCCTTGAGGTGGGCATAGCAGGGGAAGAGGACTGTTATGAAGGTAGCTGAATGAATGAAAACTGTTGTCCTTCAGACAAACTGTGTCCTGTTAAATGCAGACCGCACAGATTCCAGGCTATGTTGTCCAGGATGAAGAGCTTCTACGTGTTTCTACAGCTTGGGGTTTGCTCTAACTTTTGTATGTTCAGATCTAGCATTCTGGTTGCACAGGAGTCCCTGTGGTGTTAGAACTTGGGAAACACGTACTGTTTCTGAGTTGTATATATTAGGATATTTTGCATGTTATGGATATGTAGACACTGACAATGTAAGGATACCTGAGTTTTGAGATAGCTGGTTAAGGGCTGTTCAGCCCTCAGGCAAGAGACAGAAGCAGTTAGAAACCACACCTACGTACACAAATGCTAGC
Organism: Aramus guarauna; assembly: GCA_013400195.1. NCBI lineage: Eukaryota > Metazoa > Chordata > Aves > Gruiformes > Aramidae > Aramus > Aramus guarauna. The sequence goes on from VXBL01008151.1 coordinate 209,139, forward strand.
AAACAGGCATTGAGAACAACGCCAAACATCAGAACTCCCTGGCCACTCAGTGGGGGACTACTGAAGGATGCCCTCATAGCCATGAAGAGGTTCAACCAGATCTTTTGTAGCTGAGAAGAAGAGCAGAAACAAGATTATCAAGGGGTTTACCAGAGAGAACAAACGTCACAGGAGAATAAAGTGGGCTTGTTGGAATTACTGTGGGAATCTTACGGTGAGGCTCATGGGAAATTTACTGTATTTAGAGAAAAGGCTGAAGTCAGGAAAAGGGAGGAATCGGGGCAAGTAGGGAAAGAACAAACCTGGGGAAATTGTGGGAGGTGAGACAAAATATATTGGTCATGTTTTGCAACATGCTGGTCAGCATGTCTGTCTGGCCAAGACGTGTCTGATCAATACAGACTGTCTTTTCTTCTTCTAAAACTCTATCCCCTGCTATCTTATGTTTCCTTTTGGGTTCCAGCATCAAAAAGCCAGCCTGATGGAGTAGAGCTGCTTTTGAACAAGCCCTGAGTAAGACTCCGCTTTGCTTTATGAGCTCTGGTGCATTGCACAGTTCAGGTTCTTGATGCTGTTCTATACTGATTTCTGTTTTGCTTGTCACAAGCTTTCAAGTCCTTCTGAAGCACCAGCGTGTTAACTGACTGCTGAACTGACAACAGAAGCTTTCATCTGCACTGCTTTGTTAGCCTTGTACTTGGTGATGGAAGAGGTAAAGAAACAGCTGAAGGTGGTAGAAAACCCATTGAAGCCAATAACTTAGCTAACATGTTTTGTAAGCAGTGTTTCTCAGAAGCAATAAGATTAAGTGGATCAGCTGTTGTGCTCTGAGCCTGGTGGAAAGAAGCTTATTTAAATAAAGAGGACCAGAGAATCTGTACCTCAGTCCAGAGATAAAATAGGTTCAACAGAAGACCTTGACCATCCTCAAATCATCTTGCAGTACAACAGTGGATTTTTAGTCTCAAAGGTAAGAAATGTAACTCAGTCTTTGATAGATGTCTAAGACTGGAATGCTTAAGGGACTTGCTTAATGTCTTTGAGAAGAAAACAGTTCATAATAAAGCACCCTAATACTGCACTGACTTTAAACTTGGAATAGGCATGACAGAAGTCTGAAAGGAAAAAAAATGTAAGGCAGGTCTGGCCCTCAGGATGAACCGAACATTTACTGAGACCCCCACTGACCTTTGGGGGCTTGGATGAGTAGACCTTGTTTCTACATGAAGTTTTAATAACATAGGAGTTTATCGCTGAGGGCTTGCTGTCTGACTGCCTCAAACATGGAAGGCTCCTTCAGGGGTGAGATTTCTTCCCACTTTTCATTTTAGGAGTTTGAGAAACAGACGGCTGACTTCAATTGCCTTTTTCTCCCCCTGTCATACCATGCAAAGAACAAAATTTTTCAAAAATCTTCTTCCCCAAATTTACCATGCAGAAGGCTGCATTTGTATGTTATGTCCCTTCAGATGGAAGGGACTGTGAATACAGAGTATGTTATAATGACTGTTTTCCAGACAGCATATCATTAAGGCAGACAGGCAGTAGTTTCAATTTCCTTAACGTTTGCTGATGCTGTTTTCCTGTGTGTATGTGCGTTTGCATAAAATTTCTCTATTCAACTTCAGTTTTAATTTTCCTCATTTACAATATACAGTGCTTTCAAAATTCACATTCATGTCGTGTTTTTGAGAAGTAATCTCAACCATGTTCTTACTGAAGGTAAAAGAGTCTTCCATCTTGTGGATGTTACCAAATCATTTGCCAAAGATAGTAAATTAGATTGCTAATGATACTAAATTAGGAGGAACCATTGATTCCCTTGAGGGTAGAGAGCCCTTACAGAGAGGTTTTGATAGATTAGAGCACTGGGCAATCACCAACCATATGAAATTTAACAAGGACAAATGCCAGATTCTGCACCTGGGACTCTCTAATCCTGAGTCTACTTATATACTAGGGTAAAAGAGGCTTGAGTGCAGCCCTGCAGAAAGGGATTTGGGGGTTTTGGTTGGTGCTAAGCTCAATATGAGTCAACAATTTCCTTGGTGGCCAGCTGTATCATGGGATGTATTAAGCACAGTATAGCCAACCTGTTGAAAGGAGTGATTGTCCCACTATACTCAGCATTGGTGCAGCCTCACCTAGAGTACTGTGTGCAGTTTTGGGCTCCACAATGGAAGAAGGATATAAAAATTAATGTGTCCAAATTAAACTAATACTGAAAAGAAATGCTGAAATTCATGGCTGGCCAGAACTCAATATGGGGCAAATGTGGTGGAGATGTTCTTGCTTCATTTGACCTTTCCCCTTTCAGGCAGATCTGTGACCTGGAGTTGAGTGTCAGTAGATCTTCTTTAACAAGCCTCTGAACTGTTTTCTTTCAAAAGCTCTGAAAAGAAATATAACTCCTACATTATATGATGGGTATAGCAATGGGAAACAGGACCTATCTCAGAATCTTGTCAGCAATAAAGGGAGCATTTTACTGTCTTGGTTGGGTTAAAAAGAGAAATGTGAGAGTGGTAAGAGCATTAGGAAGCTCAATGCTTTTCTCTACAGAGTCTCATTTGTGTGAATAGTGGCTTACCCCTTGCATACATGGCAGGTTTGGCATTTTTTCTTGCTTGAAACATTCTTCTGGAGCCAGACTCTTTCCCTCCTCCCCTTCAGTCAGTGACAGGCAGTCTTCAGACTCTTACACCACCGGCCCAGCGCTGCTGAGTGCTGCCAGAATTCATAGGATGTGTCAGGTTCCCTCGCGGGCTCCATCACTGCTTCTCCAGCGCCTGGTTTAGTGGCTCTGTTTTTCGTTTCCCATCTTTCTAACTGTGGAAAGAGGAAGCCAAGGAAAGCTAGTCTGCAATGGCCCCTTGCACACTATAAATACCAGAGTTGTGATTCCCAGTGTTTTGTTCCCAGGGACCATTAAAAGTGTCACCATTAGGCTGGAAGTGACATAGTTCACTTACGCCTCATTAGCATTTGTCTCTTTGCTCTCATGAACTTTGTGTCTTCGTGTCTGTCTGTGAAGGCTCCCTGCACATTTCTGCTGAGGTTCAGTCGTCTCCAAGGGAAGCCCTGCAGTGGCTTTGTGCTGCAGGTTCAGCTGCCATCTTTTTGAGCTTATGTGTTTCAAGAAAATAAAATCTGACAGAGAGATTATCTAATGTCTCTATCAACATTTGTAACTTCTGTATGAGACAATTACATGAGCTCTTTAAAAATAATTTTTCTTGGAAGGAATGACACTTAAATATTTTGTGGTATTTTGTTTTGAAATAAGTACTCTCAGAAGGAAACATCAGATATGTGCCATAACATTGGGCTGTTACACAAGTGTTACTACGTCACAGTAAAAATCCCATGAAGCATCATCACATTGAACCCTCACAGCTTTGAAAGCACTGCCTACAGACCTGGGTTCTCCACCAAATCAGAAAGCTCCTGTGGATTTCAGCTGGGGCAAATGGGAATTTCCATCCCAGCCACAGCATCCACTTCAGTCCTGGTACGTCAGTACCTATGTAGCCAAGCAGAGGCACACTCTGATGCTTTTGCTCTTTCATTGCCTTCTGTGATGCTGAATATGACTTAATGTAGAGGCTGCTTCCTCCTGAAACTAAAAGTTCGGAGCTAATAACTGAGCTGAAAAATATCTCATCTTCTCAGAGCTCAGTGTGTTTTATTTCTCTTTATTCAACCAGGCGGTGGAGCACTGCTGGTTGAATCCCTTCTGAATGAAGACAAAAGCGGGCCTTTAGAAACCCAACTGTATTCAATGAATATGTTGGTCCAGACAGAAGGAAAAGAGCGAACAGCAGCAGAATACAGCGCGCTCCTTGAGGCAGTTGGCTTCGGAGAGATTCAAGTCAAGAGGACTGGAAAACTCTATGACACTGTTTTAGGAAGGAAGTAAATCTCTCTTCTTTCTGTTGCTGTCTTGTGTACATAAGTGGAGAAATGAGATAAGCCATCAACTTAGCTTTTAGTTAAGGCAGTCAGCTCTTGTAAGCTGATGCATTGTCAGGAGAATCACTGACTCTGGAGCACGTACAATTGTATGTCTGAGTATGGGAAAAATAAATTAACAGCTGCTTCATAAGAAATTACCAATGAAAGCTTATACTTACTGATCTGTTCACAGCTTCTGCTTCAGGTTTTTTCCCCATTCTTTCCAATTTTAACACAGTACCTGACAAAGACAATTTTTAATTTGTACTCTGCTTCCTTCAAAATAAAACTGTTCACTGTAGTGAGCTCTATTTTTCTCATGATCCCTGGGGACTGCCGTAGCTCAGAGTAAATCCTAACTCCTCATGACTGGTCACCTTTGAATATGTAATTCTGTCTTAAATGTTAGGAATGAAGCGGCAGCCAATGATAGTTGATGTGGGAAATGAAAAAAAAAACAAAAACAAACACACAACCCTAGCAAATGAAATATTTCTCCTTTGTTTGCTACAGTCTGTGACACACATTGGTGCAAGGTATAGAGCAGCACTCACAAAAAGCCTGGACACATACAGAGTCTGCAGTATGACTTGTTATTAGAGGAATAGACTCACTCTTCCAATCCTCCTTAGGATTTAAGCACTGGATTGCTGGATATGAATAGCCTACAAATACCAGGTTTCAGGGGGAAACTCACTCCTGAAGACAGTTTTCCTCTAACCAAGAATTGGACAAAGGGGGAAAGTGGCCTTTTGCTGTGGATCATCTCATCTATAGAAAATGTGATTCATGCAGAGATTTTCATGGATGAGGAAATGGACTTGGGAGAACACAAGTCCAGAATGGCTTTTGTTGTGATAATTTTGATGGATGGCAGCTTTGGTGGTAAGTGATCAATTCAAGGGCAAGGCAGCGGACAGGTACACGAAGAAGCCAAGACACTAGGAGTGTCCAGGGGAAGCTGGTGTGAAAAATGGTGCTGTATTTTCTTTATAATACAGATTAACTTGTGAAAAGGAGAACTTCACAGCCCAGCCTGATAACCATTGGGAGTGCAGTGATGCTTCTGCACTGGTAACACTTCTGAGAACCCAGGGAATAGCAGCTGTGAGGCAGAGGGAAGTAGTGAAGGATCTAATTATCCATCAGGGATCTCTCTGCCACTTGCCATCTGTTATTTCTTTAAGCCAGTTGGTAAAATACAGCTCACAATAGCCCAGATGCCTGGTGAAGGAAGCATTTGGAGGAGGTGGTGGAAAGTGAGTACCTGTGCATGGGGCTTGAATGCTAGTTGAGGCTGCAGCAACTGGTGTAGTTTCTTAGCAGAGTATAAGAAGTATACTACTAGTATAAGAAGTGTACTACTAGTATAAGAAGTAAGGAATTTTTCCTTGTCAAGTCCTGGTTTCCAAGTCCTGGAAGAAGAAACTACCTTGATTTTGACATTCCACACTTCTGAGTACATGACACTGCAATGTTAACATTCAACAGGCTTTCCTTTAGCTAGACAGGTGGGTGTTTTGATGTATTTTCTCAGTTCAAGGTGGAGCTTCATTTGAAGAAATTTATCCTCTGCCAGTGCTGAGCTCTAGCTTTTTAGTACAGCTGAGAGTCCTTGTGACTGCATAAGGAAAGCTGGAAGGTTCTGGGAGACAAATAGACCCGTCTCTTCTGGACTGCTGCAAAGTGCAAAGACAGTTGAATGTCATGGTCCAGATACAGGCTCTATAGACTATTCCCCAAGCCGTATCTCAAAAGTGTTGGCTCAGCCTTTCAGCTCAGGGTCTTTGGATGGAATAGGACTCAATGCATAGGATGCAGATGCTCTTATTTCAGGCATCGCTTAACTCTGGCTGAGTAGGGCATTATCTGATATTGTATTTAGAATATCAGATATGCCTATATGAAGCTGCAAATAAGGTATGGAAACTAGAAGAAGAGTCTTGCAACATTTCTACAGTGCACATTTTGGGATGGTCAAGGACAAATCCAAAGCCTCCAGAAGGTAGTATGATAACAGCAGTCTGTTAATTTTGTGAGACTACATAGAGACAAGTATTAGAATGGCTGTCTCTGTCTAACTGTATATATTAATCTATATCTATCTATAACAGATATTTCCTCATGACTTTTAAACTGATACATTTTCCTGTTTGTGAAGGAAAATCCTTCCTTTTTTTTTTTTTTCCAGGGTCTAGCTGAGAAATATCACACTTGGCAGTTCTGAACACAATGTAATGTTGATATTTAGAATGAGGTATGAAGAAAAGGATGCTTGGTTGTGGTGGGTTGACCCTGTCCAGCAATCAAGCAATCACCCACTATGCACTCACTCCCCATCCTCAGTGGGGTGGGAGAGAGCTGAATGAGCAAAGGCACGAAAGAGCTTGTGGATAGAGATAGACAGTTTAACAAGTGAAAGAAAGAGGCAGGAAAAAACCCAAAACAAATTGTGCAAAGGCTCATCACCTCCCACCAGCAGACTGATGCTCAGCAGGTCTCTGAGCAGCGACTGCCCTGGAAAGACTACCCTGCAGTCTCTACTGCTGAGCATGAAGTTTTGTGGTACGGGATATCCCTCTGGTCAGTTGGGGTCAGCTGTCCCTGCTCTGTCCTCTCCCACCCTCTTGCCCACCCCCAGCCTACTCAATGCGCAAGCAGAGTGAGAAGCAGAAAAGGCCTTGATGCTGTGCAAGCACTACTCAGCAATAGCTAAAACATCCATGTGTTATCAACATTGCTTTGGTCACACATGTAAAACACAGCACCAGCCAAGCCGCTGTGAAGAAAGTTAGCTCCATCTCAGTCAGACCCAGCACACAGGTAAAGATGAGATGTAAGTTAGTTGCATGTTTTAAATACAGAATTTTCTATGTTGAATAATGGGTGTGTGACATATTAAACACATGATTAAGGCCAGAAGAGAAAAAGGGAAAAAAATTTTGAATTGTTTTGAACCTTGCGTGGAGAAGACAAGGTACACCCTGTCCTTGCAGGAATCCCGAATGGTATTATACACCTAATGTTTCTCTCATGCTTAAAACATCGTGCCATTCACTGAGTACCTAACAAAACCATAACTATGTGTATAATTTCCCTTGAAATTCTGCTGTTATACTTCTGTTTAAAATCTAAGAATGCTAATTAGAAAGCAAACATATTGTCATCAAATCAATTAGTGTTTGAAGTAATGACACAGCGTTAGTCATGTGAAGCAAAGGAAGAGTTAAGACTAGTTTATATTTGAGATATACATACTCTATGTATTATATATGTGTGTAAACATGAGAAAACTTCTAAATAAATATTATAGAAAAAAGTTTTCTGTTGGTACTTTCTATTCTTGTACATTTGTGTCTGGGTCATATCCTACCAGGTTTGGGTTCTGCTCTGGTGTAGCCACCTCTCACTTGCCACTAGATGTTGCTGTTGCTGCACTTGTCTGCTGAGATGGCATCGGCCACGGCTTAGGGAAAAACCATTAGAAAACTCTCTGCGGTCGTTTGTGGTCACAGCTGAAGTGCCATGTAAATTACAGTTTACATACTGGGGGGTCGAGACAAAGTTGCTTAAAGAGTCTCTGCATTCAACTCTCCATAAATGCAAACCCGTTTTTGTCATGCAGCTCAGTCCAGAGCCATGTGCAGAAGATAAACCCTTCACCTTCCCATGTAGTGAGTGACCTGTCCTTCCTTACCGCCGCCGCGCGAAGCAGGGACCAGGGCCCTTCTTTATAAAAGGTAGTGCTAGTCCAGCAGAGTTCAGCTGTAAAAGACCTTTTACAGTGCCAAAGGAAAACAGACATTGTGGTACGCGGGCCTTGCGTTTCATTTACTTTTGTTACCCAGAGAATAAAAGCATCCTTGCAAATGCAGGCCAGCTTACACCACTGGGTTGGTGCCTCTCTGCCGGCGCTGCCAGGTGGGGGACAGGCCCTGGCACAGGGACCCCAGAGTGCTCAGCCTGTTCCCCCCGTGCCCCACGCTGGCCACAGAGAGAGCCCCATGACCTCCTGCTCTCCCTGGCCGTGGGTGCTGGCCCCGGTGTGGGTCACCACCTGTCTCAGTGCGGGTCACTGCCTGGCCCTGGCTGCAGCGACCCGTGGAGGCCCTGAGGGTGCCCCGTGGCTGCCGGCCGTGTGAACTGCTGCCTGCAGCCCTTGCCACCCTCATGGCCCTCGTCTCTGTCTACCCCATGCTGGACCTGCCTCTGCCGCCTCCCTGCAGGGGCTGGCACCTCCAACGCCATTCACAAGATCCCTGGGCCTCTGGCGGCCTCCCTGAGGGGCTCCTCTCCAGCCCCTGCCACCTCGTCCCCTCTGTGGGGTCTGACATCCTTCATCGGCTGCCCTGTCACCACAGCCACCACTCCAGCAGTTTCTCAGGATCTGCTTGGCCAGCAACACCTTGGGCCAGGGCCCCATCGTCTGCCATAAATGCACAGCAGTTGTTCCCAGGTGGGTTACTGATGCCCAGGGCACTTCAGCAAGCGCATCAAAGCAGTGTGCAATGGAGGCTACAACCGCTGCCCACAGTTTGTGGCTATAAGCAGCAAAGGCAGGTAATGTGATCTCCTTGGATTCACCACAAAGTCCAGGGTGAAGCCAAGAGTAGGACCAACCCACACAAAGACCATGCTGAGGGTTTACCTGTGTCTACGGATTCATGTTCTGCACACATCCACGCTTTATGTGTTAAACTTTGTTTCTCATAGCAGTTGAGGTCACCTTTCTGCATTCAACAGCGGCATGCAAGAAGATACAAACCAGAACTTTTGGACAATTTTAGAGGTCTTTTGAAGAAAAAAAGCATCATTGGAGGTGGAGACTGAGAAGAAACTATGTTTTTCCCAGACTCAAACTGATCCCAGTTGTGGTGGTTTGACCTTGGCCATCAGCTAAGTACCACCCAGCTGCTTGCTCACTTGTCCCCACAGTGGGAAGAGGGAGGGAATATGAAGAGCAAAAGTGAGAAAACTCATGAGTTGAGATAAAGACAGTTTAATAAGCTAAGGAAAGAGGAAATAAAAAATGAACAAGTGATACAAAGGCAGTCACTCACCGCCTCCCACAAGTAGATTGATTCCCAGGCAGTCTCCAAGCAATGACTAGCTTTCCCAAACCATCCACCCCTCAGTTTTTATTGCTGAGCATGATATTATGTGTCATGCAATATCCCTTTGGTCAATCTGGGTCACCTGTCCAGTTTTCTCGCTGGGGGAGCAAAGTGGGAAACAGAGAAGACTTCAAGGCTGTGCAAACACTGGTCAGATATAGCTAAATCACTGGTGTATTATTAACACCGTTTTAGTCACAAAACCAAAACACAGCACCATACGGGATGCAATGAAGAAAATTAACCCCATCCCTGACAGATCCAGTACAACAATTTAAAAGAAAGTTCTACTAGAATTCAAGGTCATGATTTGGTATTGCCAACGAAAGTAAACCTTGAAAAGGTCAATGCTTTGCATCTGAGAAGAAAATGCCTTCTCTGCTTTCTTTCATTGCTGATCCATCATTATTGGGAAGTGTATGAATGCACTTATGGGAAGTCACACTTTTATTCTAAGTATGTGATGTCCATGTTAAGGTTCCGTTTCCTGAAGTGATGTGAGTGTCTAAGGATACCTTTCTTCATTTCAAAATACCTTTTAATTCCCATATTCAAGGGAAAAGTCCTGAAAACACAGTCTAGGTACATGCTAATGAATAATAAACCAATGCTAAATAAAATAGAAAAAAAAAAATTCTTCGAAAGCAAGACTTTTGGTGAATCTGATTAATGACTTTCAAGGTGTGGACTTGGAAACACTTCTTCTGTGCCTGCCTTCCCAGGATGAGATATTTATATTTATGTAAATGCAGTTTTAAGGTAGTCCCATGGTCTTAAAGCCTGGACTGAGGCACTCTGATTCTCACCTAGATACACAACAGGAACCTTCTAGAACTGGTCCTACACACCTGGAGATTGAGCCTGGGAGGGTGAGCTTACACAAGAAGACTACTGAAGAAGGCACACAAGATCTACTGAAGATGGTGGTATAAATACCAGGGAGGAGGCCAATGTCAGATGTATGATGAGTGATTATCATGGGGCAATTGAAATATGGAGCTGAGCCCGGGCATGGTGCAGTTTGCTTTCCCTCCTTCATGGAAGTAATATGTCCTGTCTGTACAGAGATGGCAGAATGAAAATAAGATACGAAGTGGAAGTGTGGGTTTGAAAGAGGCTAGTCTATATGGTTCATTTAGAGTTTGGGTTAGGGCTAGTGTTTGGGTTGAGAGGAAGAAAGCGTAGATCTCCAGGTGGAGTGGGTCTGGAAATGGGCTCTCAATGAGAATGGTTGGCTGGAAAGAGAACTTGCCTGGGAGATTTTTGGTCTAGATAATGGCATGATGACTTTGTTGAAGCCTCAGCACAAACTTAAATTCTTGTCTTGAAGCTTATGTGCAGACTGCAAGGTTGGAGCTGCTTCTGGATATTGATGAAGTCCTATATTTCTCATTTCCTTCCATCAGGACAGATGGTGGAAATGTCTTTCTACTCTTTCTTAATCTGCCTTTCAGACTTTATATGAAAGATTGTTTTACGGTGTAAGTAGACATTTCAAATGTGACACCTCTCTCCTGAATGGTTTATCTTGTATATGAACTTTTTGACAGAGGTTCCAGATCATCTTTATCTTTTGTGTCATTCTCCATTAAAATTACAAAATTTGCCTTTCATTTTGGGCCAGACGCTGTTATTTACAGTGTTGTCAACCTTAAGTGCTCAAAGATTAGGAAGGCCTGCAAATCATGAGATTTTTTTTAAAAGCATATTGGCATTTTCAACTTGTTTTCACATTTATGAGTCTCTAGGACCTGTTGTTCATGTTTATGAGCATCTCTGCACAGAAACACAGGCTAGAAGCCTCTCTGTCTCTCTCTTTTAATGAAACATGAGATTTTGCTTGCTTGTGATTCTCTGGCTATCACGAAAAACCTCCTACTGGGTAAAAAATAAAATACAATGTAAGGGATAATGAACGCAGAGAAGGAGTGGTATATTCATCATTGCTTGAGGTGGACTCATCTCATCTGAACCTCTGAATGATGTCACTTAGGTTCCAGGCACTTCAAGGTACCATTTTTCCAAAATATTTTGCATGTCCTATTTTCCTGTAGGGACTAGAAAGAAAAGTGAGGGTGACTGGCTGAGACAGAGACATCAGATGATCTTATCTGTAGTGCCTTTAATTCAAGAACAGATACCTTTCTAAAATGAATGTTCAGTTCAGTGAGTTGTTGAGTTCAATAATAGGCATCAAAGCAAATGTAAGAGGTTATTAGCTTTGTGGGGCTAATCTCACAAGGCTCTCGTTATAATCAGAGGAGACTGAATAAATCAAGTACTGAAGTAGTCTGCATTTATAGCCATCTACAGGACCCTCCCTCTCACTTGATTGTAGGAGGAGCATAAGGAGAAAGTAGACTCAGTAGGGAAAAGTTGGCCATTTGTCACACTCGGTGATAAGCACAAAATTAAATTGCAAGGATGTAATGGTCCTCCACATCCTTAAAAGCAACAGGGCATAGTTCATGAACCACTTATGCCTGAGTACGATCTTGCCCTGTAGGTATAGACAGGATATCCCGTATATTCCAGTACCTACAGAGGGCCTACAAGAAAGCTGCAGAGGGACTTTTTACAACGGCATGTAGTCATAGGACAAGGGGTAATGGCTTTAAACTGAAGGAGGGTAGATTTAGATTAGATAGTAGGAAGAAATTCTTCACTATGAGGGTGGTGAGGCACTGGAACAGGTTGCCCAGAGAAGCTGTGGATGCCCCCTCCCTGGCAGTGTTCAAGGCCAGGTTGGATGGGGCTTTGGGCAACCTGCCCATGGCAGGGGAGCTGGAACTAGATGATCTTTGAGGTCCCTTCCAACCCAGGTCATTCTGTGATTCTATGATTTTATATTGCAGGAGCTGGGGCAAGTGGTTTCAGAGAGTTCCCCTGTAAGCTGCAGTCACTGTGCAGTGTTCTCTACCTGTGAGTTATGTGGCATGAAGGTGACTTTGCCAGGAGCTGCAGCCTGTGAATAATGTGTTCTGAATGGTTGCTCGCTTTCCAGACAAAGCGAGGTGTTACATCCTGCAGCAGCCAGGCACGAACACAAATAATGAAATGAGGCTGACCAAACAGCTAGCAGGGATGTGTGGGGCTGACTCAGGTCTTTGTCAATTTCCCCACCACCACCTTAAAAATAAAACAGTTCAGAGAAATTTTTTTGCTTATTTGACTGCGCCAGCAATATTAGTTTCATGCTAAAAAGTAGCCTGAAGGAAGTGGTGGTATCTGTGAATTAATTACCCTTTTAAGTGAATGAATTAAGTGGCTAAATATGAACCCTCTACAGTTTTTACCAAGGAAATGTTAATTTACCCTTGAATGACGAGCACTGCAAAATCAGCTTATGTTATATGTTGGGGAAAAAAATCTCATACATGTGTGCCTGCAACCTCTCCCAAACACTTTCTTCCCACAGTGGACACACAACATCAAGCCCATCTCAGTATCTTCCACACTTATAATTTCTGTCCTCTTTACACCCTTTCCAACTCTGCCACTGTCTGTTGTGATCCTGGCTGTACAGGGTATGGAGCTGTCACTTCATGTACTCATGAAGCACACTGCATGCTCAAGGATTGCTGTGACTCAAGAGAAAATGTTTGGTCTCAGGATATGGCCAGCCAGCGTTGGTAGGGCAGATGCAGTGCGCCCCAAATCCTGTGATTCTCTACCTAGGTACAACACTCTGGCTTAGTATTGCAGCAGTGACCCCTCAAATACGTTGCACAAGTGTCAATGAAAAGGGCACAGTATAAATCCTGAAGACCTTTACACTGCAAATATGAAGGCTTGCAAAAAAAAAACAACCAAAAAACCACTGCAACAAAACAAAAACCAAGGTGCCTTTGATTTCTAGGATGGACTTGGAAGTGGGCAAGGAAGTAAAGGCAGAAAGAGAGCTAAAACCAAGGCATGGCCATGGACTGCCATTTGCTCATGTTGCTGCTTTGTTCCCTGAGTCAGCAGATAGGCTAGTCGCAGTCGCTATGCTACAGTTGCATATATAAACTGATATTTAAGTTTGATGAGTCAGAGAATTTCTGTATTGGTTAGAGTCAGTGGTAATTCTGCCCTTGTCTTCAGTAAATACAAGAATGGGACATTTTGGTTTGTCAGACCTAATTCCTTAAATGCAGTACTTCTGTGAGTTAAATCATTAAAGTAGGAAAAGGCCAATGACATGGACTTAGCACTACTGTGTCTTTGCAGGGAAACCTTTACGGTGTGAGCTCAGAGCCGTTTCTGTTCTTGTGGATGTAGAACCCATTTTGCTGTTTAGGCATCAGCATCTTTATTGGGAAGATGAGTCTCAGCTTGGATGGATGAGCTCGAATGAAAACTCTGACACCTCCCCTTCAAAAAGATGTGGGGTTGGGTTTTCTTTGCTTTTTTTGTTTTGTTTGCTTTTTCTCCCCATGAGTTCCAGTATTGAGGATCTGAAAGAGCCTGAAGTCAAGTTGTGCTTGCCGGGTCACTGACAGGGTAATCCCTGACTGCTCTGAATTTAAGACAGAGGCATAAAGGCATCATCAGTGTCATCAGAAACTTCCCATTTTTGATAAATGACAAACACTGTGAAGACCTGTTCTCTACATGAAGAACACACATGTGCTCAGCAGAACCAAGCTGCTTCTTTTGTTTATGAGGACTTTGCTGTGTGAGGAGCAGACACCCTTGACAAGGTTCCCGCTGACCCTATTGACAGATCTCAAGGAGAACCTGCCTTTGCAGGGATCTTTCTGTGGACCTACAAGTGCTTTGCTGTATGCAAGCAAATTAAAACCCTGCTCGCTCTATGATTTCCATGCTCTGACAGGGATTTCTGTTGACACCTTTTTGTATTTGGAGTCTTTCAGATGTATTTTTGCCTGTCATTGGATGTCTTAGTGCATATATTCCAGCAATAGATATGCTGGCATCATCCCAGCAACCTTTAACCGTCCTTTAAGCAAATTGCAATCAGCATAACTAGTTTTAGCAGAACTTTGATTGAGAAATGTGATCTGGGAGGCTCTTACACATGGCTGGATAATACAATCTACAAGGTTCTCACTAAAAGCATTTCTGCTAATAAACAATTAACTTTAGACTTTAGTTTTCCACCTGGTGAATTTTCAGCTATGTTGAACTTCCAGCTGTGACACTAAGAAGTAGTGCGAGCTTTTGAACAAAAATAGTAGGCTGGGTGTGGAAAGATCATCTGAGAGACGCACTTGAGTGAATACCTTCTATCATTGAGGGTGTCCCATTTCCATAGACAATGATGAAGCCCAGACACTCAGATGAAAAACCCCACGATTTTAGCAGAGGCATTGCTACCCCTCTAAGCCTATCGAGATGAAGGTGATGAAATGTGTTGGTGTATTTGAGTGAGGACTTGTGCCCATTCGTTCTGTGTCATTTCAGTTTTCCCTGCATCTCACTGGGTTCTTTCTACAGCAGCAGAATGGGAGAAGCAAATTGGCTTTTGTAGGTTTTTTCCCCTCCTACTAATGTTGAAATGTGGTAGGACAGCTATTTGTGAGTTGTGGATGATGGTTATACAGTTAAGGCAGTACCCAAATTTGGACCTTGTGCTGGGGATGGAAGTTTGCTCCAATGGATGCAGATGTCTCTTACAGACAGAGTTCTTCCCTCCTCTCTCATCACCAATCCCATACCAAAGATCCCCTTGCACCTTCTCTGCCTTTGTATTTTTTAAAACCTTAGAGTCTTTGCTCCTCCAGAGGAGGATCAATTCTTATGTGTCTAGAAGGAACATTGTGGTTGTTTTTTTGGGAATGCATAAGCAACATGTCATACAACAGAACTTCTCAGGACAGCAGGGGACTGGAAGCAGTTGCCCACTGAGGTTCATGGCACATTGTAACTTTGAAAGCATGTTGCAGCTCATGAATCACTTTTCCTTTACACCAGTGGGGAATGTGACTGGAAAATACACCTACACACTATAAAAATCCAAGTTCAGGTACCACAAACAAAAGAAAATCTGTAAATTCTTATGCTTCATGTATTAATATTTATAGGAACCTCATCTAAATTCCCAGTAATGAAACTTAGCTGAAAATTGAGATTTTGCCACTTTTTCTGAAGCAAAAATTAATCCATGAAACTTAAATCAGCCATGGTGCAAACATAAAACAAAAAAAAGCCATAGAATGAAAGCCTCCACTTTTCACCAGAAACATTGGTTGCAAGTCCATTGCTTTATTTCTTCCTATTTCTCAGTTCTTCCTTTGACATTCAATTTGTGATGTTAAAACTATTTCTCATGCACTGTAAACTCTAAAACTTCAGAATATTATTTTCTATTTTTTCCCTTTATTTATTTTTTCTTAACCTGGTTCAATTAGTAGCAAAGATCCAAAATGTACTTCTATTCAAGGTATAATCCTGTATCTATGGAGCAAGTATATTCTCCTTAAAGCAAAATGGAAATTTTAAACTTCCATCAAAATTTCCTAATGTCTCAGTGAGAAAAACTGCTGTCCTACTAAATTTCAGAAGGTAAAAACTGGGTAAAAAAGATCTTTTCCCCACTTCTTTATTTGTTTATTGACATCTATACCTCAGAAGCTAACAGGACATTCTAAAGAACTGGAGACAGCTCTTACCCATATTAGAGCATCACTTTCAGTTTTCTTTGCAAACCCAGAATATAATATGGCAGCACCTCCTGTGGGTCATAATCTGAAAGCTACTTTTGTTGCCACAATAAAGTAGAAATATCAAACTGAGAAGTCAGTAAGGAGAAGAATATGTGGCTAAATTTGTTATGCTAGTCCAAGTGCACTACTTGGGGAAGATAAAACCAGTCAAAAGAACAACACTGCTGTGCATTAAAATGTAAATTGCAAGGAAAATCTGAATTATGAATGTGAAAAATTACTCAGTGTGAAACCATTTAAAATAAATTTATCTTCATGAAAAAGCAACTGTTAAAACTGGCCTAAGTATTTAGGTTTGACCTTGATTGTTAAGTTCCTGGTGAGAAAATCTTAGCAGTTTTCTTTAGAAAAATAGCAGTTAATGAAGCTGCCATTGGGTGTAGCTATTGTGTTACTCTCTCCCTAGATGATCGTATAACAAATACAGAACTGGTTATTTTTGCAAGACAGCCAGTATAGAAAAATTATTTCTCCATAATAATTTCGGGTTCGGCAGTATCTTAGAAGGATGACAGAAATCACACTAATTATTAGCATTCCCTACAGCATGGAAAGAAAGGGTTTATCATAAACCCATTCTTGTAACTGATGCATATTTTAATCATTGAACTGTTAAAAAAAATACATACAGTACATTTTGTGCTTGAGCTTGAAGTTGGCATACTTGAGGAGACGTGTCTTTCCCTAGTTTGAATAAATTTGGGTTTGAAATAACAATGATCTGGAGGACTGGAAAAAAATCCACTTAAAGCTAATGAAACCTCAAGAGTATGCAGAGATGTCTCATAAGCAGATTCTGTGTGCCTAGCAGAACTTGTTGTTCTACTCCCACGTGATTAGTCGTTCTCATGGGAATAAAGGCAGCTAAATAAATGGTTCTCCCTCCCTCTCCCTCCTTCCCCAGCATATGGGACACTGAGATGTAAGCATTCAGCTGCTTTTTAAAATGTTAGCGGACAAGGTAAGAGAAGTAAGACGAGACGATCACAGGACTAGACCAAAGTAACACAGTGACCGTTGAATTTTCTCAGCTCTATTGAAGAGCGCACCACTTCTACACTGGTCCCTATGTACAAATTTAAAAGGCTGAATTTATGCTTTTCAGCAAATTTGACTGTATTATATATCTCACATTAAAAGCATCACTTTCAAGATAGGGTTATGATGCAACAATAAAAATCACTTGAAGAGTGGTAGAAATAAGGACACCAGAGCTGCTGAGATTTAAACTTTCAGATGGCAGGGTGAAGGACATTCACGGAATCACAGAATCACAAAATGGTAGGGATCGGAAGGGACCTCTGGAGATCATCTAGGCCAAACCCCCTGCTAGAGTGGGATCACCTAAAGGAGGTTGCACACGATCACATCCACACGGGTTTTGAATATCTCTGGAGAAGGAGACTCCACAACCTCCCTCGGCAGCCTGTTCCAGTGCTCGGTCACCCNGGGCTAGTGTGTTCCCTGCTCTGCAGTGCAAGGCATATATGACTTCCCAGGGAAAGGACAGAAGAGTCACATCTTCTCTGATTTTCTTGTAGGTTATGGAAGTAGAGTTTGCAGGATGGAAAACATAGTGGCATAAGTGATGTCCAGGACACCCTTTGTGACTGTTCATTGTGCTGTGTCTTCATCTGAAGCCATAGCTGCCTCCAGGCGGGGAAATGGTCTCTGTAGTCATACTGAGCAGCTTCAAACACACTTCTGGTTTTAGCACTAATAGCTTCATTTTTCAAACTAAATTTTTTAAGTGATCTAAAGCTGACATCTGAAGCTTCAGCTGACACAGGAGTTTTGTTTCTGGAGTACTATAAAATACCCATAAGAAAAATAATTAATTGTATTGCTCTAATTTGGTGTTCATTAAAGAGAGGGAGTTCTAACCTTGACTTGCACTAACACATAGTACAACCAGATGTTACCACGCACCTTCACACAGGTCTGTTGTCTGCAGACCTTTCAGCAGTTGTAACTATGGAGTGTCAGAAAATGACCTGCACCAGGATGCCGGGAAAGGTCAGACTCCAGGCTAGGATGATAAGGAAGGAACACAAGTGACAATGAATATGGGACTCCTTCAACAGAGTCAGTGACCGTCACTAATCTTGGTCTTAACCAGAAACATTTCCACAGCCATTTTAAATGGGTAGTTATCTGCTCAGCTACCAATTTGTTTGCGATCCAAGTTACCTAAGACATGCTAGTTCAATGGAAATGGGGGGTTACCCTCAGTAGTCAAATCAATTATTTGATTCTTTGTCAAAATTTTTTTTAGACAATCAACTAGAATACCCCTAAGACTCAGAAAGCTACTAGTAGAGTAAAAGAATATTAAGAATTTTATATTTGACTGAGAGGTCATGTGAGAGGAAATGTGGGTAGAGATTCAAGAATCCCAAAGAGTCCCAAAAAGTGAAATAAGCATGTTGTCATTTTGTAAATATTAACTGTGTCCTTGCATTTAATAAGAAATATTACAAGATCCCATGTTAGACACCTGGTTATTCCATATCAGAATATTGGTAATCAATACACAGAAAACATCTGGTGGTCATAAAAAGCAAAGTGTAGCTAGGAAGTTGCTGATGAATTATACTTTGGCCAGTTAAGTCATTGGTAGGACAAAGAGCCTTTTTTTATGCCCTCGTTTTGGCTCTCGCAGTGGGTCTGCTACCTATTTTAGCCTTTGATCTTTCTATGCCCAGGTGTTAATCAGGTAAGAGCTCATCATGCTTCTTGTTTCCCAGCAGCAGGAGAGCTGGGGAGGGCCCTGCAGTTCCTCCTCATTCAACAGCAGCATCAAGTTAGCACGGATGAAGGGAGCAGGTCTTATTTATCCTCTTGTGACATTTTCAGGAGCACAGACCCTTTGTGATTTTGCATTGTACCTCCAGACAAAGCCTGCTTCCAGGGCTCTGGCTGTGATGACTTTTTCAGTTGCATTGCATTAGAAGAACATTACAGAATTGTAGCAGTAAAAATTATATTGGAGGATAAAGATGAAAGAAAAGGAAAGCAAAAAAAAAAAAAAAGTAAGCAAGTAAGTGTGGTGTTTGTAAGAACAGAGAACAACCTAAGAACCACATTAAAGATAACAAGAATGAAAGTTAAAAAGAATTACTCGCAGTGCTTAAAACAGTACTCCACTATGAGAAAGGAAGTGAGAGAATTATCGAAGACAAATTTTCCTAAATCCTGTGTAGCCATTCAAAAATGGTTTCCAAGCAACCAGAACATGTAGACAGCCCCAGGAGTAAGAGGTATTATGAACGCTTGGAGACACAAAGAGGAAGAAAAAGATGAAACAGAGCTGGAGTCAGGCTGGGAAGATGCTGGAGTGGAGGGGTCCTCTCACACAGCCCCAACATTGCAGCCAGTGAGGCAGAGGGTGAGATGCCTCATGATGAGAAGGTCCAACAAGAAGGAAAATGAAGGAAAGGAAGCATACAGAGAATGTAAGAACCTAGATTAAAAGCATGTGCTTTGTATTGATCTTTCAGGCCTCCCATTAAAACAAATAGGCAAGAGTATATATCTTGCTGGATGTAATTATTTTTATTTTGCAGAAGACCGACATTTACAGTTCCCCTGTACTTTATTCTAGCTGTTTAAGAAATGTTCTTGTTAGCTTTTGTCTAGATCAGTAATTTTTTCATTTCTTATTCTGGCAAAGCTTTCATTAATGGCTGGATTTATTCACAAAGGAGAAAGATCAGCGTCTAAAAAATTACTAGTTGGCCAGATAGTGGCAAAAGGTGTATAACTGAGAGAATTTGATGGAAAACACTGAAAAGCTGGTAAAAATGGTTGTAATATTGCCAGCCAGGGTAAACTGTGTTTGTAGAGTATGGTTCTGTGCACTCTTAAGTGTTGATAAATGAGCTGTAAGCCTCCTTATATCATCCTTGTGGAGAAAACTTGGATATGCTTTTCAAAATCTATATACAACCTAAGAAGTAACTCCTCTAGTTCACACATTGGAACAGGTTGCTCAGAGAGGTTGTGGAGTCTCCATCCTTGCAGATATTCAAAATCTGCCTGGACATGGTCCTGGGCAGCCTGCTTTGGGTATCTCTGCTTGAGCATGGGGCTTGGACCAGATGACGTCCAGAGGTCCCTTCCTACCTCAACTGTTCTGGGATTCTGTGAAATATAGGAGGGTCCATGTCAACAAGTTTTGAGGTGAGAACATTTACCTTTTCTGTGTTTGTTTTATCTTATTTTTCCTCAGTGAATGGCTCCCCTGACCTCTCCTAAAATTCATTAAATACACCCCAGGAGACTACAGCATGCCAGAAGTCATGGGTCTGAAGCCTCCCAAAGGCTGGTCCCAGCTGAATCCAGTGGCAATACGGCTAAAAACCCTTAAGCTGGGGATCCAGATCTCTTCCTCGCTGCATCCATCAAACTCGGAACCCACCTTTGCTCTTGAGTTAAATCTGGTATTTGCCATGCATGTACATATCTAAGTACATTTTCAGCTGGTTTTCCTGTGGAAGTTTTGCAATGGCAAGTTTCTCCAATCCACTCTTTATGTTCTATAAATCCTCACAGTAAATAAAGTAATGTATGTCTCAATATTGACAGAAGGAGCATCACTCACACAAATCTAAGGACTGCCTATTTTCTCACATTTGTAGGAATAACATATCTCTGTGACCTTTTCCCCTGCATTAGTTTTCTTTAACATAGGTAACTGCAGCGAGTAATGACTAGGGGAAAGGATGGTCTGGCCTACAGCACACAGGCCACATGTTTATTTAACCACATTTCTTTGGAAGGTGAGACTAAAATTATAATGTTTTCAGCTGTTTTGATGGGAAATGGGGAAGCCTGGAGATTTTTGTTTGTTACCTTTTTTTTTTGAGATGTGAAAGTGTAGTTTAGATCTGAGTAATCACTGTGAAAACTCTACATTTCAGTTCTTATCAAGAGGGGTAGGAGCCAAAGGAAAATGTCTTCCAGTCTCAGAGAGGCCATCTCTTTTGTAAAATGTCCACTGATTACTTAGACCAATGCAACAAAGGCTGAGACCAACACAGTGAATCTGGATGGAGAAGAACCATCCCAGAGAAGGTGGAAAGTCCTCCACAGCATTCATTGTCTTGTGTTTTGCATAATGCCTTGTCAAATGTCTCAGCATATGTTCCCAACATGGAGAAAATGTAATAATTCTTTTAGTTAATATTTTTCGGCAACATGTTATTTTCAAAACTTATTGTTAGTTAAGAACTTTAGAGTAAAAAAAAAAAAAAAAAGAAAAAAGAAAAGCCAGAAGGTTCTAATGGAGTTATATTAGCTATACCAAAGTTGACTATCTTTGGGTTAGTGAGTCTATTCACAGCCAAAAAAGACTGTAGACCTTGCTAAATGTGGCTGCAGTTAGAAAGGCCTGAGTGTATTCAGTAGCGAAGAACATAAACGAAATTATCCATCCTCCAGGTTTCTTCCTGAAGCCATGTATTGCTTGCATCTTTCTTGAGAGGAACAATACAGGGCGCATGCCTTCTTCTACTTGAAGGAATGTCAGTGTGATCAGCTTTGAGGCTTTCTTGTGACTCCTGTTACAGCAGCAGAATTTAAGTAAATCAGCATTACAGCAAGATACGGTCTGCAACAATTTACTTTTATTTACTCACGAGTTTTCTTGTCACTGCCCAAGAAGCATTTCAACAGCTAATGGAAAATAAATCATATACTTCTTTCATGTATCTGTAATGTGTATCTAGACAATAATTTAATTAACAAAAATCACTCTGAGTCTCTGATTCATCTCTAGCTTTTTTTTTTGAAAGTCCAAGGATTTTTTAAGAGATATATTTGAGTAAATGGGTGATGATCAGCTATGATTTACATAGGCAGTTAACCTGTTAAAATAGTAGTTGATTTCCATCTCAATGTCCCACTAGTTCCTTAGTTATGAGTACAAAACATCATGCAGCCCACTTGAGCTCCATTTTTGCCTGTTCAAGAGGCTTTTCTCCATCCTGGGAGTGATGTACAGCAGGCAAATTTCACTAAAATGCTGCCGGAGCACAGAAGTGGCTGAGCTGCATACAAGGTACCCTGCTTCTGGTACTTCAGTGGCAGGCTCTGGATTGAAAAGAATCATTTGGGAGAATGACTAGAAACAATTCTGAATGCTTTGAGCTGAGTCAGAAAAAGATTTCGCTTTGCAAAAATAAAATTAATATAGACCTGGTTCTCCAATCTGCCATCCCAATTTTTTATCAGTGTAGCCTCATAGACTTGTGTGGAGTGAAACCAATACACAGCTAAGACAAGGGACATGAGAGCTGGGATCCTGTGAGTTTTGGGAAGCATGCTGCAGCACAGTGCTTGATCTGCAACATGGAATTCAAAATGCAACAGAGAAAGCACTCATGTTAAACTGCCTAATCCCACACCTTCATCTCCTTTTTCAACTAAGGGTAAAATTTTCACCAGGCAACTGGGGAAAGGAGTATTTCAACTGAGGGCAAATTGCAAAAGTGTTGTTTCTGTTGGAAGCAAATGTGTTTAGTTTTGAGCTGATAAGGATTAAATGATTGGCAAGATGGTGGATTTATTTTTTTATTATTATGCAAAAAAAGAATTTTGAGTAGAAAAATCATCTGGCTGGGTAGAATAACAGGGAAGCTGGGAAAAATAATAGGCAGTAAAATACACAGGGGCAAAAAGCAGTGAAGTTGGGGGAAAAAAAAACAACACCGAAAAAAACCTAGCACAAAGCTAATTTTTTCCTTAAAAACAGAAGTCTTGGATACAGAACAATGGAAAACCAGGAAATGGCCCAGTGTGTGCAGATTGAGGGAAGGCCACAGATCCTTGCAGTGCTGTCAAACGCACAGACTACAGAGGGGCTCTGCATAGATACTATAGTCTGCTCTGACAAATCTGATTGCAGGAGAAAGACTGCATATGGATATTCACAGAATACTGAATCAACACAATGGTGATATGCATTATAAAGTTATCCCAACAGGACTGGGGAGGACTGTGGACCTCATGCTTAGTGCCAGGCCACTGTAGGGACATTAGGTAGGGGGAGCTCTCTGTTCCTTTTAATTATGTTTTTTAAAAAGTGCATTGTTTCCTAAGTCATTTGGGAAGAAGGGGGTTGTGGGCAGAAATAATTCAGCATTAGAAGGAAGATCCCAGTGAGAAACTATTTTTGTATGGGCAGATGGATCTGAAACTGCAGTTGGCTCAGTGCTGTTCCTAATCTATAATAAGAAACTGTTGTTCTGTGTGATATCCTGGCCATATGCTAAAGCCAGAGGATAGTCTATTATAAAAGAGTGAAGAATAGTTTATCTTTCTGAATTTGTTCATACACTCTGTGGCTCATGCTTCTTCATCAGACAAGGAACGCTCAGAGGATGGAAGCAGATATTCCTCTTGACTCGTCTTTATCGCAAGAATGGAACATTCTCTGTTCTTCCTGAAAAATATGGTTTTCAAATCAGACAAGAATGAAGTGAACTTTCAGGCTCAGAGGTTTTAAAGAACTCCATCTCTCAGACCTGTACACTATTTTATCCCATGCTAGTGGAAGGGGACACAAAGCACTCTAGTTGCATGGAAAATGTGCAGGAGGCTAGGGAGAAAGGAAGAAACACAGACAGAATGTTTTCTTTTCATGCCATTACATCAGACCTTTATGCATGTACTGTCCTAGACAGCTGTCACTCTCTTTTCCACTCTTCTTTTCAAGAAACACCATTTTGATTTACAGATTTTTTATTTTTTTTTCCCCCTCTGGTAGAATCAATCCGTACACATGAATATGGTCAATGAGTAAGAATTTTGATAACTCAAGGAAATAGCAGGACAAAAGCAAAAACTGGATTTCTAACTGTCAAGGGACAAGACCAGGATCACACATAGTTATATCAACCTGCACGATAAGGAGCTGCTACTACTTAGCGAGTAGAAAAAGTAGATGGCAAAACCCCCCTAGACTCATTTTTTTTGTCTTTGGAAGAGACTTTATGCAGAACCTGGAAAACTGAATTGGTATGTAAGAGTGGGTGAACAGATTGAGTGAAAGAAAAACAAAAGGTAACTGCAGGGAAACTCAACTGTTACCCCAGAAACTCCTTTCAGTCCTTCCGGCTTGTAAAGAGACTGGCTGCCAAAGAGAAATTTCTTGTCCACCCCCAGTCCTTCACTATAATGGTCTGTAAATAAGCCAAGGGGGAGATCACAAACTTGACACCTACTGACAGCCTGTGTGCAACAGTGGACAATGTCCTTCTGGCTAAGGACACTTGCAGAGCATCCTGGCCAATGTGAAACCTTGCAAGGAACCTGGCAGAGTACCTCTGTTTCCACATATGACAACTGCTCTCCCATTTTTGTAGTTGCAGAGTTTCACATTGCTTATTGAGACTGAGTTATTTCTAGAAGCTGCAGATGCAATAGTTGGTAGACAATTCTGTTAATAAGTCTTTTTATAAATTAATTTGCTTGTTTGTTCCTGTCATGGTTGTGCTAAGGAAGGGAGACTGCATTCTTAAGAAGAGTAAAGAGTACTTGGGTGGGCTGGAGCTGCAGCTCCCAGTGTCAAATATATCCTCAGATTTCCAAACGCAAATGCTATAACATTCTCCTTCTTAGCCAAAACATAAAATTTAAGAAAAGGTATGAATATTGCCAAGATGTGCATATCTGTCAGAAGGAACGTAATGTTGGTTGAAATACTTCTGAGCTATAAAATCTGTACTGTTTTGGCCTATGTCTTTCTGACTTAACATCTGTTTTTCAGGTGATACATTTGCTGAAAGATATGTTAAGAATCAGGAACATACATACAATTTCAAGTGAACTAGGACTTATCAGAGTTGTGGTATCACATCAAGGTTATAGGATTCAAGTGAGATGGCTGAATATATGTGTTTCAAAAGGTGGACAGCTCGAGAGGTAGGTTGGCACATACCTTTTCAGTCCAGAAAAGCATCGTGTTAGCATTTCCAAGGCAGCTGCAAGCTAAATAGTACATCTATACTCTGCAGGACAGTGTTCTGCAGGTGCCAGCACCAGCCCCAAGGGTAGAGGAGTTAGCACAGTGCTGACATGGGCTAATTCACCCTGCTTCTCAGTAGGCAGCACATCCCACTGACAGCATTATCCTCCTTCCAGGACAGCAGCTGACTTGGGGAACTCAGCACCCTTCCCCACTCTTCAGGGCACACAAGTGCTCTGAAATTGGCAGTTTGGTTTGACTTTACCATGTGTTTCTTCTAAATCTCTTACCAATGTCACATGTCATTTAGTTAAAAAAGGGTTTTTTTAAAAGGTAAATATATATCTTTGTCACAGACCTAGGAACAGGCTGATTTTCTTGACAAAATCTATTCTTGACTTTCTGGGCATAACCATTGCCTATGAAAATGGAGTAACTTTATAACAATATCTGGCCTGTCTTTCTGGCCCTTTTGACTGCAGCATGAGTTTTTCTTATATAACAAATATGATTTGCATTTAGAAAGATACACCTTATTATAAATGAAACTGTTTATACACAAATGAGAATTAACTAATATAGTTGATTACAAAGCATGCCTCTTTATTACGTAGAGTCCAGAGAAAGCTCTTAGATCTAGTAAAATAGAGGAAAACTGTTGCGAATGTTCAGCTCTTTTATTCCACAGGTCTGGAAAATGGTTGCTCATACAGCCAAAAGTTTTCAGTTGTGATTTTACAGAAGCTGTTCTGTTTTCCACACCCATTTCTGCCCTCCTCTTTGTTTGCCTGTTTCTCTAGTATTTTACTGAAAAAATATGATGCAAGAGAGTGAGATGACAAATTTAATTTTCATGTTTTCATTCACTTGGAAAAATATGACATAAAAAAAATTTTCTTTAATATAAGTCCCTCTTAAATGAATGTTTATTGGAAGAGGTTCAACCACCTTCAGGAAGAGTAAAGAGCTAGCTAATAAAAACAGGATGCTGATCTGACTTTGCTTTGCAGTGAGGTTGCATGCCATTGCATAAAATTACTCATTTGAATGGGTTGTAAGAAACAATCCTGAATATCTCTGTTCCTGTTGGACTGCTGTGCTATAGAAGAAAGTGAATGCCATTTTGTTTTCAAATGAGACCTGAGATACTGTGAGTTCTCTTGTCTTGAAGGGCAAGACATGAAGCTTATTATGTTAAAACAAGGAGAAAAGAAATAAAATTAAATGCTTTAAGGCATGGGGAAGGGATGTGTTCTTCATTAATTTTAACTGACAAAAAGGTAGATTCAAATTAAAGTCAAGTAGGAATGAACTGCCTACAACACTGAAACAACAGAAGGGATTATTTGACATGATGCTGTATATAATTGTTTTGTTATAATAAATTGAGAGATGCAATATTATCTAGAAGTTATCCTAAATCTAGGAAAGACAAAATTGGCTGATGGCCTGTTCATGGTAGAGAGACTAAATAATACATTGTAAGATTGTGCAGAAATGGAAGAAGCACTTGAGAAACAAAAATCTGAGAGGGAGGAATGAGAATAAACTCAATGGATAAAAACCAGGCAGTCTGACTTTTGTGTCACTGTGTAGGGTATGAAGGCACCATTCCTTCATATGAGCTATTTCTGACCAGATCTATCATATTCTACTCCTTTTTGCAAGCTCAAGTGAAGGACTGTAGTGTTTGGAGACAGTAACTTGAATACTTATGGAAATGGATAAAGACAGATTAACATCAAAACCAGATATTATCATTCTGTCAGAAGAAAAGTCCTAAGATTAGAGGAGATGAGACTTATGTGTCGAAAGGCTTCAGCCCTGGCAGACAAAAGAAAAAAAAAAAAGTTATTTATAGTCCATAAGGGAAAGTGTTATTTGTGGTAATCCTACTGGAATAGGAATTCAACTATATAAAAGACCACTCTAATGACAACAATAAACAAAGCAAAGTTTTTAATTTGGGAGATTTTTTTTCCCCAGACATTGTCCTACTCAGGTCACCATTTGTGACAGTCAGTCTTAATAAGATTAATTTTGATACAACAAAATGTGCTTAAGTGTTTGTTTTGTTGGATAGACATCCAGATACGTGAAAAACACTGAATATTTCTGCCAAGAACTGTTTGTCTTTTTCACAGATAAAAAAAAAGGTCAGATATTATGCTGTGACAATAACTTTAATTCTGTGCTTATGTTATTCTGAAAAGAGAAAACTAGGTATTGATTACCTGAAAAGCCATACATTTTATGGCACTAAGTCAAAGAAGCTCATGAAACCAGCAGAAATCAGGATGCTCCCAGGAAATAGCTGTAGTGGAGCACCATAACAACAATTATAAATTTACCCATCTGACTACAAGGTAGAAGCAGTTATAAATTTATTAGTCTGACCCAGAGAGAGATAAAGTGCTCTAGAAATAGATAGGATTAGATTTACTGATCAAAAACATACAGAGTAGGTTCAAAGAAAACAGTTAAGTCAATACAGTGTTCTCCCAAAACTTCCAATGACTGTCCTGCACCTGAAGCACTGAGGTTTGCTTATTTGCGTAGCTCCAAATACTAGCATTGATGAGACAAGACACCACTTTAAACCCCCCTCATTACTAAAAATCCTTAGGACCAGATGCAGATGCCCTTAATCACATAGGGTATGAACTCTTTTTCCCAGTTATACCATTTAAAATGTGTTTGTGTGCTGGGAGCTACTTCCAGAACTGGATCTGCTTCCACAGCATTTGAAAATGTCCATCAAGTGCAGAGGGGAGAGAAGCATCAGACTTGTGTAATTTTACAAGTTTTTCCACATTTTCTTTTCTTTTTTCTTTTTTCTTTTTTTTTTTCCTGGACCAAAATCATATTTCTGTTTTCTTTATAGCATGATACTTCTATTCCCTATTAAAAACATTCTCATCCCCAACTATCCCCTCTTTATAAGCTAGAAATTTTCTTAAATAAACTTACCCTCCACTTCTGTTCTGATATTCTCAAAGGTACCTAAAGGGAGCTGAACTAATTTCCAAAGGGAAGTTGGTAAAATCTCAGGTGTAATCTGCAAGATGGTAGTGAATAAGATATGGAAATAATTAATTAAAAATTAGTCTGGTAAGGAATTCTTTGAGAGCTGACATAATTTTTTTTATCAATGATGTGAAAGGAAGAGAAATCTTTTCAGAAGAAAGGTAGTAAAAAGGACATAAATTTTAATTTTTTATTAACTGAAAATAATAGTATTAAGGATGGCAGCAGTGGTTAAACTGTTTTCTCAGCCATGCTCTATACTGCACCAGTGAAAAGTAAATGCAAGCAGATATGTCCCTACCCTTACTTCTTGTTGTCAGAGGTTAATCTCAGGTCTTCCCTTGTCTCGCAGTTGCTCGGTCTATCTGTTTGCTGGTAAACTAGTCATTCAGCTGGTATGCTTGTTGATCTTCTACAGCAAATTCATTACATGTCTCTCTTTTGCTTCCCCACAGCTTCTCAGCAAATACCTCTGCAAACCTCCATACTTGGCTGCTGTTTAGCACATCCTGGGGGAAAACACAGATTTATAGGCTTGGAAAGCTGTGGTTGCAGACAGTGCGTGCACTCCAGGGCACGCAGGTACAGCCACTCTACCTCTTTTTCTGCCAACACAAGCACATTCCCAGCGCAGCTGAGTCCTGCAGTTTTAGGATAATATAGTTTCAGCCTCCTGCAGGACACCTCCTCCAAACTGATGGGGGCAAGGACCCAGCAGAGGTTTTTCCTGAGGGTCGTCATGCCCCCACCAAAAGGAAAGGTAAGTGCAGGGGAATCAGCTATAAAAGCAGATGATGACTGGAGATTGGTTCATGGAAGCATGATGTGACTGGGAATGACAGGAGGTGGGTGTCTCGTGTCCTCAGTCTTTCTCAGACACTCAGGAGTTTGAGTCAGGGATGGTGGTTCAGACTTTGTTTAACTTAACTATTGCCCTTCCCTATTACTAATCACGCTGTGACACTTCATCTGTCATGTCTTAACAAGCTGGAATATTGGAAGCTGTGACACATTTCTTAAGAACAGTGAAAAATGACTTGTAAGAGTATACTTTCAGATTCATCATATCAGTGTTTTCATTAACATATATGCTGACTGCTGTATATTTTGCAGGCTGATATATATATCATCATTGTCCCTTTATCTGTCTCCATATAGTATTTATTATCTCAGACACACCAATACTTTACAAAATGATTAAATGTGCCTTTAAATGAACATAAAGGATATGGAAATTATTACAATAATTGTTTTATCACCTCAGTTGTTATTTATCAGCTCTCTTGTAGTTATTATGAATGGATTTAGCCTTCAGAGAAGACATCTCCTATGATTTGTCAAAGCCAATGCCTGCAAGTCCCTCAGTAAAATCAGCCATTTATCGCAGTCAAATTTTTCTGTCTTTCCCTACATAAAATCCATACAGTAACCACTAAGAAGACAATGGTAATGCAAATGTTTTAAAATCTTTCACACACTTGTCAGTTGTCAGATTCCTTGCTCAGGACACACTTTTCTGCTGAATCCTCTTCCCACTGGGTACAGCTGAGAAGGCAAATGTTGAAGGAGCCCGTCAGCGTTCCCTTAGCCATAGGGACAACCCAGGCGAAGAGCAGGACAGCCCGTAGCAGCAGGGCAATGCAGTGTGAAACACTGCTGCCGAGAGCTAGAGGAGCACACAGCAGCATGCCAGAGCACCAGCTCCCTTCCTCTCTTCTTCTCTTTGAGGGAACTGTGATAATGAAAAGCAAGAAGAAATTCTCTGTCTCCCTGCAGGAACACTTGCTTATTTCAGAGGAACCCTCACCAGGGCACTTCAGATGAATCTCTGTTTTCTTTGCACTGCACTGAAGAAGATAAACTCAGCAGATCCACCTTATAGCAGCTAGGAAGTTTCTTTTTTCCTTTCCTTCCTCTCTATTCTCATTGTTAAATGACAATGAATCAACACAATAAAGCTGAACATTCCTTTCTTTTGTTTTGCTTTCTATTTTTCTCTCCAGTGGAAGTGACTGCTCGTTGGTGCAAGGCTTACAATTACAATAATTTATCCCTGAAGGGTTTTCAGATCATATTCTTTAAAGCTGAAGCTTTTTTTTATGGCTTTAAAGTAGGGGTTTTTTGGTTGTTGATTTTCTGTTTAATTAAAGGTTTCAACCCTTCAATTTTCATCTTGCATTTGAGCCATTGTAGCAAGCTTCAGAAGCTTGCAAACTAAACTTCAAACAGAGGGCCTGTTTCTGCTCCCTTTGAAGTCATGACAAACCTCCGGTTGATTGCAGAGAGGGAAACTGGACCTAAAGTACAAAGCACTTTTATTTCTTTCTGATTACTTCAGTTATCCTACTATTGTACCATGTATCAGAGGTGCTGCAGACTTTTGTGGACAAAACAGATATATCATTGAAACAACTTGCCTAGCAGCAGCTTATTAAGCTGTTACTTAAGCACAGCTAAGGGTCATGCAGCAACAACTTTGTCTGGTCTCTGCTGAACAGTCTGAACAGTCCAGCTGTCAGATCTTGCCATGGCCCATTGCAGAGCAAAGAGAGGTGCTGCGACAGGCTCCTGAGGTCAGTGGTCCCAAAGCAGGCTGCCAGGCACAGCTGCCAAGGTGGCTCCAGTGCTAGAAAGTGCAAGTGTTCAGGGAGCATCTCTCTTTTAGGTAACATCACGGCTGCAGTGATTCTCAAATCACACTTTGTCAGAATTGCTGGTTTTGTAAGAAGTAGTAGGAAACGATAAGGATTTTGGCTTGATTGTGGTGAAAAGCCTTTATATTCTTTTTTAAATGGCATTCCCTGCAGATCGGCGACTTTGCTTTCCTGCCAGCTCTAATTAGAAAGATGCCTGAAATTGGTCAATTGGGAAACAATACTTGTCCTAAACTTAGAAAACTTAGAAAACTGAGATATTGTACTCTGACAAGCCATCTTTGGTAAGAATCACCAGAATGAATGAAATTACACTACCTTGGAAATGAAAAGTACGTCAACTTCTTTAGCCAGGTCACCAGCAGAGGTGAGTCTACTTGTAGTATGATGAAGGAGGAAGGCACACTTGAGGGTTGTCATATTGTGTGTTACACACCGACACGACTGCTGGTAAGTTCCTCAAAAAGCATCCCACAAAAGTTGTACCAGCTTTGCTGAAGTTCAGTGCTTGCAAGATGATTCTCATCTATCACACCATTTTTCTCTGTGCTCCTGTCCTCATCTTTCTGACTCACTCTTTATCTCTCTTTTCTTTGGATGAAGGTGCAAAGAAATTGTCCTGCTGGGAGAGGATAAAAAGCATATGCATTCAGGAACGTGTCACTGAGGTAGTGACTGCCCTTAGTGGTTGCCGTAGGAGAGAGTTACAGATTTCCAAGAGCTTGTCTGGCAGTACTCCACATGAGAGAGGGAAAGGAGCAGCTGCTTATCAGGACTTATGATATTTGTTAGGAATAAAAAACGTATTAGAAACCTAATTCCAGTGAAGAAGGATGTCTGTAATTCACCAAAGCTGCCAGGGCTGGGGTCCCTCTCACCTGACAAAACTGACCTGTGTACACTCCGCTGCCCGAATCGTGAACAGAGAGAAGTAGGAGCATCCTATCCTGTGATTCATTTGACCTGTTTTAATTGACGTTGGATAATTGTCCTTAATTGTCTTTAGGATAAGACAGGTTGCAACACAGAAGTTCCTACTTTCCTCTGTTGGTTATAAATATGCAGAAAATGCTCTACATCCAAACAGGAGGAGGAGGCATTATCAGCTGAGAGTATGGCCAGGTTGGTCCCACCCCAACAGCCCTACTCAGGAAGTGAAAATTGCAGGCCTGGAAATTGCTTAAGAGGGTACAGTCAGCAGAGGGATCTGTGTTCAACAAGTCAGACTGCAGTGTGGGTCAAAGCAAATCTCTTTTATGAATATTTGCTGGAGGACAATTGCATGGGATGAGACATTTGAGCCAGTCTGTTCATAGCCAATTTTATAGATGCTGAATTCTAGAGTGGTCACCACTGGCTATGGGCTGCGAGTGGTAACCGTTGGCATGTAAAGCAAGCATGGAAACAACGTCTGACAAATGGCAATGTCACGCTTGATGTTGTTTTGTGGGGTGATGAAAAGCACGGAATATTTCCTCAATCACTGTGTGTTT
Source organism: Aramus guarauna (assembly GCA_013400195.1). NCBI lineage: Eukaryota > Metazoa > Chordata > Aves > Gruiformes > Aramidae > Aramus > Aramus guarauna. Next base: position 241,020 of record VXBL01008151.1, read on the forward strand.
ATATGTACCTTCTCTGAGCTCCCAATGGCACACGCCTTTCTCCCAGGCACCTCCATTATTCACATCTGACTGTTACTTACTAAAAACAAAATCCTTTCCTTAAAACCTAAAAATTCTATAGATAAAAAAATCTGTATTGTAAATTCTGCTGTGACTACAGAAGTGTTTCTAGGTATGTATGCCACAGAAGAATTTTCAGCAGCATATAACTTACTGGGCACAGATCTCTCTGTATAGAGTGCAAACAGCATTTTTCATTCAACTCTGTTTAGGAAGGATGTGTAGTCCAGTTATTAAGTAGAGAGATTACGAGGCAAGTGCCTGGTTTGTACTCAACTTTGCATGTAACACTAAGCAAATCCTACAGCTTCTCTGTGGCTTAGTTTTTCCATCTGTAAAATGAGAGTGATAGTACTCATTTATTTCACAGAGGTGAGTCTTAATGATTGTTTTTAGAACAGCTGCTGAGCTGGATGTGAATTCTTTCTTCTGCTGAATTCAGTGCAAGTTTTTCTTTGTGTTCATCAAAAAGGATTGAGATTTCATTCTCAAAGCAGTAACAAAATAAAACTTCTCTCCTGCATTTGGAAACTCCTCTTCTCTCTCCTGCTCATAGATACTTGAAAAACTCTGTGACAGTATGAATCACATTGATTCAGTTTGTGAATTTATACCACAAAAACATTTAAAATCATGAATAATATATGAATTTTCTGCTTTCTGTTTTCCATTTTTTTTTTCCAGCAGGGCTGGCTAAAGGGCTTATCCACCCTGAATTTTTGTTAAGTCTACAAGAGAACTGACTTTTAGGAACCACAGGAGATTTGTCAGCAGTGAGGTATTAAACTCTCTTCTCCACTGCTGAAGAGCCTAAGTCATTAACGGCTGCATCCTTCCAGCTTTGCCCGTCATTCAAGATGTATTATGCCACAAAGAGTAATGGGAAACTTGAAACTGGGGAATTTAATTATCATATCACCTCCTCCCTTGAATCCTTTACAAAAATTTAAGGAGGCAAAGCTGTCAGTCACCTCTTACGCATCTAAGATGGCTGGGCACAGACATTTTGCAATTGTCATGGAGAGAAAATCAGTCATATTAAACATCAGGAAAAGCTTTGAGAAAATATTCAATGACAGAGATTTTAAGAAGATTTAAAAATATATATAGGACATTAATTCATAAAAATAGAGAAATATCTAAATTGAAAGATTTTATATCCAAAACAGGAATAATTTGAAATTTAGCATCTTGCCAAGAAAATAGAAAGAACCTTCAAGCAGTAAAGAAGTGCTATTAAAATAATGCATGACAATTTCTTTTGATGCTGAAGGAACATTGAGAAGAAAACAACTGAAAAATTTGGGTTTTTTTCCAAAAAGAGAAGTCCACTGGGACTTTTAATGCTTGTATCTATCTTTACTTCATTAAAGCTTAACCAGCAAGTGAGCCCGTTGCTCACCAGCGAACTCCTGCCTTCCTGCTCTTAGTGAATCCTGCACGTTGCAGAAGGCAGAGTCTGCTGCTTCCCAAAGTGCCGTGGCAGCATCTTCCCCACTGGTAAGCAGCATCTCCCAGCACCCGGAGAACCAAATCCTCATGGACCAGTGAAATACACTTCCTGTGTACAGGTTAGAAGTGAGCATGCAAAGATTCTGAATTTTTATTAAAAAAAAAAAAAAAAAAAGAAGAGTGTTTTTACTTCCTGAGCAATTTCTGAAATCCTACCAACCTATGCAATGAAGAATCACCATTGGCCAAGAAACAAAGAAACAAACAAGCAAACAAAACCTTATATAAAGCTTAGAGAACAACTTCTGTCTTGTAATCAATACTATGAGGAAATAAGGCAAAGAAAGCCCCATCTTTTCTTGATAACTTACGTATAGGGTTTTTTTTTATAGAATTCCTGGTCTTTACATTATAGTGTGGGAATGAACATGGCACACAGAGAGCCATTTCACATCTTGACTTGAAGGAAACTTTATTTTTTCTATTTGTAAGCCTAAAAAAATACAAATAAGCAGCACTGGCCTTTTAAAACACAGCTGTTTAATCAATGGGAATATATTTCAAAATGATGACTATGATTAAGAAAAAAGTACTTTACCTGTTTTAACCCAACCACCTCAGATTTATCCCTCAAAAAGGCCTGGTCTACACTATACATTGATGAATAGTACAGAATCTCATTTTCATTCTGCAAATACAGATGCAGACAGTTCACTTGGAAAAAAAAAAAAAGAATTGTTTTGATGGGAACAGGCTATGTTATTTCCAGTTTGTGTTAATCTGGGCTCAACCTTTTTTTTTTTTAATTGCTTTCATTATTAAAAAAAAATTACATTTAAATCACAATTTTTTTATCTTAATAAATGTCAAAGAATTTCCCTTCTTCATTTGGAAAATTATACAAGAACACCCATTACATTCAGTCACCATCAAAGCATTGAATAGATCCAAAGATAAATTCAGCAATTTGGGCAATGCATCTTGTTTAACATTCAGGTGACATTTTCCTACAAACCTGGATCAATTGTTTCAAATATCCTACAAATAACAATTAACTTTGGCAACTTCTCCAACTAAAAGACAAATCATAATAAATCAGAAGCAGTGAGGATTTTGTTTGATAGAGATAGAACTGGGCACCTTGTGGCAACATTCAGAATGCAGAAGGCGAGACAAACATCAGAGATTTAGACATCCATTTCCCCTTGGAAACAGAAACAGAGCCAAGGTTAACGCCATCCCAGTAACTGCATAGTTAGCAAGTGACATAAATATACGGCAGGCACTGATTTTTTTCCTTTTGGAGAAAATAAGCGTAGTTGAAATGAATGCCATGTTTAGCTTGCTGTTTATTCTGAAATTTCACCTTATCCTAAACTCCTGCCTTTATCATTAATTAAAAAACACTGTCTATTGAGAGCTTTTTTGGGCAGTGGAGGCCTAGAAGCCCAGTGAAAATGCAAATATCAAAGTCTAGGAATTCTTTTTAGATTTCAGCAGTTCTTCATATTTCCGCCAAACAATTTTAATTCTGGGCAGGAAAAACATTAGTTTAATCTTCTGGGTTATGGAGTGCCAGAGTAACCGCAGTTGACCTGGCTTCTTTATTCCTTCCCTACATGGTGCCCTCAGCCTGTCACCAAAACCCTGCAGTGAAAGCACAGCCCCAAGAAGTAGTGTGTGGTCTCCACTATCTTAAAACCCCAAAAAATCTCATCTCTCTGTGAGTTAGGGGGAACTCAGGTCTCTGTAGAGGAGATGAAACTGTCCTTTGGCTTAGGAAGATCCTCTGTTCAATGAACTGACTGCTAATCAATGTATGGGAAAATACATCTTCCTTTTGCATCAGTGAAGGAAAGACTCTATGCAGAGAAGAGCAAGAAATAGCAGCAATATATCTAACGGGACTAGTTAGACTGTGATGACTGTCACAGTTCTCTCCAGAATGACCTTTGTCATATGCTGAGGTTGCTTGGGTTGCCACGGTGTGCAACAAAATTAAACATCACTCATCTGGATGTTTGAATTAAAAACAGATTTCAGAAGAGAAGTTTGGGAAAAGGATCTCTGCCCCACCCCCCCCAAACAATGGAAACACGTTTTCACAAGTGCCTTCACCATTGCTTGAAGCTTTGCTTGAGAGTAATGCGGTAGAAAATTGCTTGTAAAATTGTATGGGCCCCCCTGTTGACTATTTAAAACAGGTGATGCTAATCACACTGGGGCTGATGCTGTGACTTGGCAGGTGCTAAGTTGCTGCTTATGTTGTGGGAATGCTTTAAGATCTCTTTGCTAAAAGTGGAGCTGGGTGACAGGTTTATATTTTCACAGTCACAACAGTGGTATTGCAGCATATAGAAGTTAAGTAAATGTGAGAATGGTTGGGTTGGTTGGTATTTTAAGTAAAGAAATTATTTAATACAGTCTTCTTATCAACAGTGTTTATTTTCTTTGAAGTGCACAGATTTCAGTATTAATGCCTCAAACTGGGGATGCTTCTGAATCCACATGTATGGAAATAAAAGTGAGCAAACATGAGGAGCTGGAAGATAGAGTCTCGGGTGGAAGTGAGCTACCATGTGGCAATTTTGTTTTGTGTGGGACAGCTTGGCTGCATGGTTAGCTACAAGAACTCACTTGTCAGCAGCATCTGCGCTTCCTTGTAAAGGTGCAGGTGAAAATTTGGAAATGGGAAATCCCAGGATTTTGAGGGGGTGGTGAATAATCAAAAGTTGAGAGCAGAACAATTGGTATCCTCATTTGGGAAGATGCAGGGAAGCAGAACAGAAGATGACTATCTAGTTTTCTGCTAGGTGAGGACCTGTGTACATGGCACAGGTTCAAAAGGTCTGGCTGCCTTGGGAACACATTGTAAAATCAGGCTGCCTCTTGCCCAGTGAATACTGAATCAGCCTCAATAAAAAATACTGAAAGAGAACTCTGGCATATCCAATAAAGAAAGAGTGTTCAAGGTATAAGAACACTAGTAGGATGGGAGATCAAGGCCCTTTGTCATCTAGATTTACATTCCCTAATAAAAATATTATACTGCTATGAGGAGAAAGGAAAACTGTGTTGTCAGTATCAGGTGTGATTTATACACGGTGGTAGTTACAAGAAGGCTTGGCATAAGTCTGTGGCATAGCTCTTTTGTGGGATATGTAAGTAGCGCTAGACATCGTGGGAGGATCCAAGGGTATGATGACTAATGTTATAGTCATTGTGGATACTAAAAAGAAGATATAGCCACCAGAAGGGTCAGTAAACAGAAAACGGAGAATAGGAAAGTCCTAAAGAATTTGTCCTTGATGAGAAGGTGATCAGTCCTTTTTCCTTGTGGGTCAGAGTCGTTTTTCTGAAGTTTCTGCCTGTGGTCAGGAGATATTTTAGGCAGAGTAGGTGGTTGCCATGGAAGCAGATGGCTAAGGGCACCGACATGACCCAGTGATGGAAAGCCTGTGCTCTGCTACCTGTGCACCTGATGCTGTCCTGCACTTGTCACCATCCCCTCTGTCTGTGGGGCTACATTTTGCAGGTTGAGTGATCCTTATTCTCTTGTCCCACAGGTGGACTCCAGCCTGTTGTGCTGCTGAAGTCTGCCTTTCCATGGACATCCCCACACTCACACCACCCACGGCCCTGGCCCCAAACATTCCCTCTGTTTCAAAGACTCATGGCATGGGGGTTGGGTTGTGTTTCTCCAAGGGAAAGGTTTCAGGGGAAGAGGACTTCTGATAAATGACCTCCACTTACATTCTTGGAGAATGGGAGTACAGGAAGAGGAAAATCTTGTAGAAAGGGATATAGCAATGGGTGAAGACAGGAGGAGGGACAGCAGAGACAGAAAGCTGGTATTGGTGGGGAGGTGTATGTCTGTGACTGGGAAGTGAATATGAAGGATGGAGACCTATTTAAGTCAAAGGAAGAAGTTGACATAAGCATAAAGCAGTTAAGTCATGAGAAAAAAAGGAAAGAAAAAAACCCAAACCAACACAACCAAACAAAAACCCCCCAAACAACCAGCCTGGGTATGAGAAGAGGGTTTCCATGTGTCATGGTTTAGCCCCTGCTGGCAGACTGGACGCTCAGCCCACCCTGGAGCCCTGCCGAACCCACCCCTTCCTGACTAGCCCCCTTTTATGGTGAGCATGACAGCACATGGTATGGAATAGCCCCCAGCCAGCCTGGCTCACCTGGCCTGGCTCCTGGTGAAAATTAACTCTATCGTAGCCAGAGCCAGGACACCATGTACCAGAGGGTTAAGTTCCTGGAGCAGCCTTTGGAAGGTAACCAAGCAGTGTTATAATGCAGCCGATGTATTTATGAAAGACATTATTCAAGCTGGATGTTACAGCTGGCAGGAAACTGGTGATACTGGTCAAAAGATCCTTTGAAGGATCTATTTATCAATTTTATCCCAAGTACACATCTTATCCAAATTAAACACTTGAAAGGGCCATCAGTCTTGAATCCACACTGTAGCGCGACTTACTTATGAAAAGTCAGCATCCCTGTTACCCATTCAGCATACACCAAAGCCCTTCTCCACCACTGTGGAGGTGACCAGCTGAGGCTTTGCTGTATGACACCTTGCTCGTTCTCTGTCCCTCTCTGGGCTGAGCCAGCCGGGCCCTTCTTCCCAGCTCAGGCAACCTCAGGGCCCCCGGGGCGGGAGGTGGGCTGCAAACTGGCAACGCGGGTGCGTGGCGCTGGTCTCAGGGCAGTCCCCAGTGTGCTCCCCCCTGACAGGGTGGGCACGGCCTCAGAGCTCCCAGCAACATGGAAGATGGTTCCCACCCATCGCAGCAAGTCAGCCTGTGTCATCCATGTGAGCTACAGCCAATGTGTTGTCTGTGGTTTCTAACAACATTGGTTTTGACCAAGAGATTGATCAAATGATAATGTGTCTTGACAGCAGGGATAGTTAGGTCATGAAGAAATATACCTGGTAGCAAGGAAATGCTCTAATCCACCTGGTCTTTGCTAGAAATGAGAGGTGTTTTTGAGCCGTGCTTGGTTCTTACTGCAATTGTTTTGTGCAAGTGTTGAGTTTCATTTCTTCTGCTGGCCTCTGATTATGAATTAATTTGAATAAACACATTTTCCATTTCAAATGAAACTCAAGCTTCTTCTTATCCTTTCTATGACATACCACATTTTTACACAAACTCCTCTACGTTATAATAGCTTGCCATAGCATTATTTAGGTGACGCAAAAATAAAACAATTTAGGGATGTAGTTGCCTATTTCACACCATTTTTGGTCTTATTTTACATATCTTCATGATGAAAAGATACGGAATAGAATGCTGCAGGTTTTCACAAAAAATATATATCTTTTATGCATCATACTTCTTTTTGCATTTGCCAAACAAGATCTTTCATTTTTATTTTGTGGAATATCTGATATCCTTTGAAGGTTTAGTTAGTAGTAACTGCCTATGGAGTTATTAAGAGTACATGCTTGACCAGATTGTGATTAATGTCTAAATATTCTTCTTTTATAGGCTGTTTACAGATTTAATGCTGGAGTCTATTATATATACATATATGTATATGTGTTTTATATATAAGTTTTTGAAATGTATCAGCTCCAAAATAATTTCCAGGATGCTTTAAGTTATTGGGTGCAATAAAATAAAGAATTTGTTGTGATGCAGTTCAATCTTTTCTAGAAAATTTACACCAAACTCCTACGTGAAACTGGCCGTAAATATTTAGTAAGCTCTCCAGAGCATTTGAAATTATGTACAGTATTATTTCTGTTGCAGACTTGAGAAGAAAATAAATGATATCTGCATTGCCACAGGATATATCAGCATTTAGCATCGTTGCCTGCCCTCCAACCTCAGCCACATTCCTCAGCACCCTCCATGTTTTATCATTGAAGAAAATTACTCCAAAAGCCTCAAATAATACAGATAGCAATGCTGATATTTTTATGTGTTATTATAAATTTTCCACACTCCCAGAATGAGTTACATTTTTCCTGACTTTGTCAAACTATGGAGACCTAATCGGTGTCTATTGATTAAGGGGGTCACTATCTTTTCATTAACACTGCCTCCTGAGAGGTACACTGCTGCTCAGTAAGGGAACAGCACCACTAGGCAACTTCCCCATCCATGCTGTAACTGCATCAAGCTCTGCTATCCCATCCAGGGAAAAATTCTCAGAGCTACTTAAACACACTTAGCTCACTCGAAATTTTAATTTAGAAATGTCCTTCTGAGCTTGCACACAGAACAGAGCTACTACCTGGGAGGTAAAGAAAGCAGCAGGGAGATCTGCTGGATGTTTGTCTGTCCTGCTAGCTGTAAATGGGATCTTTACAACAACATGGCTTTGAATCTCTGGGAAAACTGTCTGCCTCTGTGTCAAGGGTACAACAGTACAGGTACAGACAGGAATGCTGTCTATCCACATCAGGTGAACCCTACATTTCCATGATGATTTCCACATAAATCTGCCACTTTTTGCTCTCAGCCACCCCAGAAGCTTGCTGGCCACAGTGGCGCTCCTAGTTTCTCTTTCCTGTTAAATGCATTTTCACATCACCTCTTCCCAGGTGCTTGGTAGTGTACCCATGAATTTGTCTTCCTTGGAGAAGCAGGAAAAATGGGCATCCTTTCACCTCTGTTGATTATCACTTATTATGACTATGCCTCACTGTTGAGGTCTAGTGGAGAGCTGGTTCAGGAAGCTGGTACAAGGTATTGTGTACTGCTCACCACCACCACTGATCTTTCCATCTGACCCAGGAGAAAGACAAGAGTAGAAAGAGTACAACAAACACAAAGAGGAGGAGATTCTTCCTTCTCTTCTGTGAAGAAAGCGGCCAGACATCAGCAGCATCAGCATGAAGCCAGTCTGTGCTCTTTTAACTAAGAAAATCCTAAACTCATTTATTAATATGACTCAGTTCATCATCCTTTCATTGACTCTAGCAGCCACTGACATCTCCTTTCTGCGGATTCTTAAAGTAAGAAAGTTGTATTTAACTTGTCTATGCTGCATGTCTACTCATAACACATGGCCACTTCAGGCATGCTGAGGGCCTTTGAATTTCATTACTTATTCCCTTTCAAAAACAAAGGGTGGAAGTCCACGTTGTACAATATCAGCTTTGGAAGAAATGTAATATTATATCCCATCATCTTTGAAGAGACAGTACATAATTGTAGTGACAACAGCACAATATTTATCTGCTATTATTTTCTTGTAACTCCTCATCTAACCAACTTTTTTTATAATTCTGAATTGTTGACATTGAGCTGACCTTGCTGATGGCTGTATTGTGTGAGTAACATTCTTCAGCATGATCTTACGCTTTACTGTGCTTTTCCTTATATGCAATGAATAATGTATCTTGCAACATCAGGAGTTGAAGAAGCAACCATATATCACAAAGCTAAAAAATGTATTTGTATTTTGATAGGAGAGGTTATCATAGAATCATAGAATCACAAAATGGTTTGGCTTGGAAGGGACCTTAAGGATCATCTAGTTCCATCCCCCCTGCCATGGGCAGGGACACCCTCCACTACACCAGGCTGCCCGAAGCCCCATCCAGCCTGGCCTTGTACGCTTTCAGGGATGGGGCACCCACAGCTTCNTAGTAAATGTCTAACATTTTAGAAACCTGTATTTCTGCAATGGGATGCTGAATTTGTTCAGAATTAATTTAAATATTTCTCTGGCATCCTGAGTACTCATACATTCTCCACTGCAAGACTTTCCTGCATATGGTACCTTCTACAGTAAATCCCTTTCATCTTGTCTTTATTACACGTCACGTCCCCTCCAATAAGTATGTGGGTGATAAACATGTTTTTATTTTTAAAACAGAATCAGTCTAAGCATCAAAGGACCCTTTTGTGCTGTCAGCTACACAAAGCCAAAATAACCTGTTGCATAGCTAGCTTATTTCCACTTTCTGAATGGGTTTGTTCTGAAAAGGTAATGGAACTTTATAAGATAAAGCACTCTGAAAGGCAATAAAGGAAATAATATATAAATACCTTTTAGCAGCATATACTTTGAGTAACCACTTTCATTAAGGAATTCTTACCCTTGAAATGGTGGCCTATCTCTTAGAGATTCCTCTTGGTAAATGATACATCTGAAGTCAAACCAGGTTTATACGACACATCAACATGGTAATTTTCCACCTCTTCACTAGGTACAACTGTCTTTTATATCATGACATTGATGTTGGTGAGCTTAACGGGATCCCTCTGCATTTCACAGCTGTGCTGCAGTCATTCTGGGTACCTCACTTGGGATCTTGGGGCTTGTCAACGTGGAGAATTTAGTGCACAAGCTGCGGTGTTAACTTACATAGCTGCTCTTCGCTGATTCATTGTGTACACCGTAAGTGCACATCAAGTGCAGGGAAGCATTATCCTGTCTCTAAGGGAGCAACATACCTTATAAAACATCATTATTAGTGTATCTTGTAAAAGACCTTGAAAAAATCAGTGTTCAGAGTGTCCTATTGGCTATTATCCCCGGCAGAAATAGAAGTTTGAAAAACTCAATTTGCCAAGGTCAATTTGTTCATTATAATTAAGACCATAATTAAAGACAAGAAACAGTTTTGGTGAGCTGTGGAGCTGCAAGAGTCTTAGTGAAGACAAATAACTATATGGAAGACTGTATCATACCTGACATACATTTTCTACCATTCTTTTTAAAAATTACTACTCAAAGAATACAGTCACTGTCCTTGTCTCTCAAACGTATGACATCTTCACAACAAGCATGCCTTATAGAAATATTTTAACAAATTGATTCCTAGCTGTTCTATAATTATTACTCATTGCAATCCTAATGTTCCTAAGGTGCATCAGCAGCTTATAACATCATTGCTTCAGCATTTGGGGAATCTGGTTCTCACTTGATGGTAGGAAAAGAGACGTAATTCTAACTGTAGGCTAATATATATTACATACATCATTAGGTAACAATCCACATGAAGACTTGGTACTGAGTTATTAATATGCTGTAAGTTGCATTCTGATTTACTCTGTGGTAATAAGAAATGTGTTATGTAGACAAGCCTCATATAACTTCAGGAACAGAAAGTCCTGGTTGTAAGGTTATATGCATCCTGTATGTAGACTGCAAGAGAATTTAGCATAACCTTTAGCTGAAGGTTTACAATAAAAACACAATAAAGCTGATCACAGAATTACTAACACTTGTTACCTTTCCAGAAGCATACCTTTAGGAAGATAGAGAGTAGAATTTTGTTATTTATTATTTTTGCTTTTTATTGCTTATGGTTCCATTGGGACAAGAAATGGAGCTTTAGCCTGGAGCACTTACATTGCCTAAGGAAAAGGAAGCTGTACGTAGAAATGCAATCAGCTGGCAGTGGAGCATAGGCAGAGCTGGAGTGCCTTTTGTTATTGCTGATCCTTACCAACACCTGGGGCTTCATAACAGAAGCCACCATTTATACTCATCTATAACTTCTCCAAACCTAAATCATATGATATTTCCATGCTAGCTTTATGACCTTAATAATGGTCTTTCAGAATTGGAAAAAGGTTTCAGAGACAGAAATTTACGATTTATGTACAAATTCCCTGTGTTCCTGCCTAGGACAAGGCTTACAAGGTCAGAGGTTTATGAGATATTTTTATTAGTTGGAGAGATATACTCGCAGGTAGGAATAAATAGTCTTTCGACAACTGATTGAGCTGCTTTTATATGTTACTGCAAAGTGATGTTGGAGAAGAGCTCATGAGACAATGAAACATAGTTCTACTGAAATGTTATTTATTTATTTTTTAAAAATTAATGTAAATAATCATTCTTAGGATTTTTTAATGACTTGTCTGCCTGTCTGAGTGAGCTTCCACAACTCTATCATCAGACACATGGCTGTACAGAAAAATCTCTTGGACTCAAACAGCTGCCCAAGCACAAGACCTTCAGAGGTGGTGGTGGGTGAGGAAGGCTGAAATGAGAGTGGGCAGTGCATCTCTGAACTGATGTGGGTGAAGCTTACTCATCCCCTAATGAGCATTAGCAGTGCTTTAACCAAGGTGATGCACTCCTGATTTACTATTATTCCTTCCAGACCTCCTGTTCGCAGGACGTGAGCATGGACCTAGTAGCTACCAGCAAACATGTGCCTGCTCTAGCTGCACCCTCCCATGGGTAGGGACAGTTCAGTTAAGTTCTGTGGGAAAAGCAGATCTAAGTATCGAGGTATTTTCTCCTTGCAAGGGTTTTCAGTCTTCCCACAACGTGTGAAAATGCTTCTCTGCAGCTCTGTGCCAGCGCTTTCTTCCGGTCTTCTGGCACTGCACATCAAGGCTTACCAGTACATCTGCTTCATTCTGCTATGCCCTAGCAACTTGTGTAATAAGCCGTTAGATGACTCAGGATGACACCAGCAGCTGTGGCTTATTCTCCCAAACTGTTTTCAAATGATTTATTCAATTTACCAAATTCGATGGGGTTTATCTCACTTATTGTACTATTTACCTGTGGAGTATTTTTAAAGCTTATCCACCATGGCCGTGCTCATTGCTGCATTTCTTTTTATTTTTATTTAATTCTGAAATTTAAGACATAGAAAATTCTGCACAAGTAGTTCTGACTTACTTACAGGGATTTTAATAAGCATACAAATTTATGATGATTTATTTGTGACTATAAAACTTAGTCACAAATAGTTCTAAATGTAGATTTCTTAATTTTTCTTATCACTCTCTTCCTTTTCCCATTTTTCTTGCAGTAACTTTAATCCTTTGACATGAGCATCATTAGTTTGCAGGACCTGTAAGAACATTTCCTTTATATCTCTGTACTAAGCAAGACTAATTCATCCATTGGTCTGATTGTCAGGGTTAATATGTTAGTATGAAAAATGCCTGCTGAGAAGCATCTGCATTATTAAAGATTATGAATAAACTGAAATGAGGGCAGTTTATCTGATGAAGAATAGCAGCACACTCTGTGAAACAGCCTTCCTTTTGAGTGCTGACCTGCAAAGGGGGCAGTGCTGGTCAGCCAGAGCAAGGGCTCCCATGGAAACTCGCCCAGAGCGCTTTTCCTCAGGCTGTTTCAGACTCCAAAGCCTCAGACCTGGCAGCTCATCCTGCCATTTCAAGAGCAGGCAGGCAACCTGGGCAACTGTGTTGCTGGAAATCTGGGGTCATGGGGCCCTGGGAAAGTCCATGCTGCATCAGCTTGATGAGCAAGCTCTGGAGGAACACCTCACCATCGCATCTGTCCTGTCTCCAGTGCATGAAAAAACTCAAATACTTCTACAGCACCCTATGCACTGGAAACATGCACTGAGGAAAATCTTTTAAACATGATGCGAAGCAATGAATTTGAAGATGCGCAGACCAACGGAGGTGACTTCTGTGTGACAGCTAATGGCAGCAGGGCAGGCTGGATCCTGTGAGGGCTGCACGCAGTAGATGCGCTGTGTAAGGTCCTGGCCTGAGACAACCAACTGCTCGATTAAGTTCTTAGTTTGGACACCTCTCCTTTCTCATGGGCAAATCAGCCTGTCTTACACAGTGAGAGGGGATAATTGTACTCTTTTACTGAAGACCAACTGAGTATTTAAAAAAATAATTAGGTAGGAAGACAGGTGAATGGATCTGGGACTTTGCCAGGGTGACTACTGGTATATCTTTACAAAATAATCTTCAAGCTCAGTCAGACCAATTACTGAGTGAATGTTTCAGTGAGCACGGCATGATTAAATTTCCCACTTGTTTTCCGTATCATCTCATATCCTTCCCATGGGAGTCAACCTTATATGACCCACAGTTAACACCAGGTAGATGCAAGATAATTAAAACATAAGTGTAATTGATGTTTGCAAGTGTATGCATTGTATTCTGTAAATAGAATATAGGATACATGTCTACGATTTCTTTATATCCTACTGAGTATTTATTATTTATAAGCATAGATTCCAAAGGTGTATCATAGGATTAAAAGGTTTATTATACCACTTTATATTTCCCCTGTCCTAATCCTGAGGTATTTGTAGTTGTCTGTTATGCTACACAGTAACCTATTTTATTCATAACATATTAATCAATTAAATGTAATTTAGATTGGTCTATAAGTTTTTTTCTTCTTCCTTTTCCTTTTTTTTTCTTCTTTCCTTTTTTTTTTTTTGTCTGACTTGCTATTCTGCATTTCAGTCTCTGCTACATTCTACTTGTGTTTAACATGAGTCCTTGTTGCTGTTGGAAACTGTGGAATGATTGCCTGTGAGCCTTCAACTATGCTGTCATGACTCAAAATTATATAAAAAATAGTCTATTGCTTCATTGACCAAAATTTCTAGTGGCAGAATTTAACTGACATCAGTGGAATTATGCCAGCACCTAATTTATCCCTAATATCAGACTAGTATCAAAGAGCTTTACGAAATCAAAATTAACACAGAACAGTCTTTGTTTCTATCTGTTCTGTATAGCTATGCACATGGAGTTCTTTTGCAATTGCACTATTGAATATCCATGACAGTCAGAAGAGGTTCACACTTTGGTTGCAAGCAGTTCTTATTTCTAATGCGAGAATCACAAAGAAACACAAAAATTTCTTTTGTTAGTTGTCTCAGCTATTATTGATGATTCCATAGAACATACTGTGTTTAGCTGTGACTTTGGGTGACTGCAAGAAGGTCCTGTCCCATGCCAAGATTTCAAATATCAAACTCAAAGGTTTTGAATTTGATTGCGTTCTTATCAGAAAATCTATTTAGTAAGTAAAGAACTTGGGTGACTTATTATCAGGTAGATTTAGACTCTGAGTTTTCTCCATCTTAGACTGAAATTTCTGCTTCTCTTTTCAACATTACAAACCAAAGATATTCATAGCATTAAAAGACAGAATCATTTATTTAAAATTTATTTTTAAAAAGTTTATTTTCTTAGAAAAAAACCCAACAGATTTTGATGTAAAACTGCTCCAGTTATGCATTTAACAACTATTCACATCCAGCCTCTGTAACACTTGCAATACTTTCTTTAACAATTCTTTAAGCAGGATTATCTGACTGGGCACCACCTAGACACACGGGATTTGTTCAGTCATGCAGTGGGAGTTTTGGAAACCAAGAATTCTTGTTAATATTCTCACAAACAATTGTCTAAGGCCTCAAGAACAACTAATATTATGAGTCAAAGGATATCAGATATCCCACAGTCATGAATGAAACTTATTGGTACATTTTTTCATTATTTGTCTACTTCTGCTTTAGGTCTACTGAACACCATATGGAAATTCTAGCAAGAGTGACTGTATAAGAAGGAACTGCCTCTCCTTCCTTGCCTATCCCTTCTGAAGAGTTTATAGCCATCCATTACATCACTCTAGTTGCGTGAGTCATCCTACCATGTTTCCGTGATGGCAACTATATCACAATTTTCCTGCTGTACAATGGCTTTCAGCTCCTCCTCTTTGTTGCCCATGCTGTGTGCATTGGTGTAGATGCACTTCAGCTGGGCTACTGATCCCATCACTTTTGCCGGGGGAGAAACCCTGATTCCTATGGGACCATTCTCAGGCACTTTTGTGGTTTCTGACACATCGACAACTCTTATGTCTTTGCTGCTGTGTAAATCTCCATCCCCTACCTTCGCTGAGATGGTTAAAGTGCTGCACATAGCAGTACAGGGACATTTCAAATGTGCATCAGTGTACTCAGCATGTTGTGGAGCAGAATAAAGGACCTCACTAGCACAGCGTCCCTCAAACTTTGGCATGCCACTCCTAGGCTTATCTCTAGAGAGCCCGGTTTTATTCCTTTCCCCCTTAAAATCTAGTTTATTATTTCATTAGTTTATTATATTATTATTTTATTGTTTATTAGCAGGCACCCAGTTCTTATACCTGTATCAGTTGATGCTGAATGCTGAAATGGATGAGAGGTGGGGAACGCATAACCTCTTCTACACAATCTGTCATCTGTACTATTAGCGTGGCATGTCCACTCTCTTTGAGAAGCTGGAGGCAAGGTAACAAGGATGTTTGAGTTTGATAATATAAAATATTATTTGTAATATATAAGGAAATGATACAGGATACTCCTTATGTATCCCTGTAAAGACCTGTAACAGCCTTGAATATGCTTTAACTGGGAAGAAGTTTTATCAGCTAGAGGGGCCGTTCTGTTTGAGAAAGGGACCATTCTGTTTGAAGTGTGCAGATCAGTATTTACTTTGAAGGAACACCAGGGACCTGAATGGTCTCACTGTGCATTTGGTATCCAAAAAAATGTTACAGAAAGAAATAGTACTATAACTGTATGTCATCTTAGTCCACAAACTGAATTTTTATTAGCTAAAATAACCAAGAGGGAAGCTTTAAAGAGAAAGAGCAGAAACAGATAGTATGGTAAGCAAAAAGGAGGAGAAGAAATATACTCAGAAAGCACCTCAATGATATGAGTTCCCCCGGGTGAAGGTAGTAGATAATTAGTATCATTTCCCACCCTAGGAAATGTCCCTTACGTGACTGAGACACTAAAGCTACTATTCAGGAATTTTCTTCTTAGTTATATTTTAATTTTACAACTTATTAGATTTAGCTGCTGAGACTTTCAGTTGAGTTTATAGCCTGTTAATTAAGACTTCCCCCTTTGCTTTGCAAGTGTAAACATGTTATTTATTTATTTTTTAAACTTGTCTCGTCTCATTTTTCAAGTGAGTCCGGACTAATTTAACTCATTTAAACATGTACTTGCTTCCAAAAGGAGTCTGAATACAAAGTGAAATACACAGGGCAGTCCTTTGGGAGCCTGCAGCCACAAGTATGGAAAACACGGGAGCTGTTTTCCATAAAGCTGTGAGTGCAGCAAGATTCTTCAGTGAGCTTAATCCAAGGAGCCGGCTTGTCCTTGCAAGATGACCCCTGGCTTCAGGTAGCTCCCAGCTATTACAGGTAGCGCTGGCATTCGGCTTTCTCTTCCAAACTGAGGGCTGAAGCGCTGGTTCAGCTGAAGCATGTGGTTCAGCTGCTGCATGTCAACTCCAGTTTTTGCACCCCGCAGAGCAGGTCCTCCAAGAGCTAATGGAGCCAGAGATTTTGAAAGTGCCCGAACAGAGCCGTATGCTGTCAGTTTGTCTCAGGTTGATTTCAGCAGGCTAATGAAAGTGGAGACGTATTTTCTGCTCTGAGAGGCTCTCCCCAACTGATAGAGCATGCTGCAACCTTTGTGGAAGGACCTGGATGAACTGCCACAGCCATTGGGAACAAGAATCATGGAAGTCAAATAAATGGCTTATTTTACATCAGAAAATACCCATGGCTTCAGACTGCTTTATTTGCTGGAATCTTTGAAAATAACTTTCTGTAATGGCACCAGGACCAGTCCTCAGTCACAAAGATGGAAACAGGTGCGCCTGCAGAAAGTTTTTTCGGTCAGCCCTCTCCTCATCTTGCACCAAGCACAGAAGTTTGACCAAGCTCAAAAATATTTTGGAGGCAGGTGCTGATCGAGTCCTTCCACTTTCCTGTCAGAGAAAACACTTTGTACCATACAGTAAAACAGGTGTCAGTGAACAAGTTTTAAACAGACTACCAATACTGTCAGAAAACAGAGACTAATTTTCTTTAGAGAGCAAAATACCTTAAGAGACATAAATATGTAATGCAGTTTATCCAATGCTTTGAATCATGAATATATACAGGAATATAGAAATCTTTTTCAATCTGATTCCAATGGAGAAGTCACTTTCTGCTACTAAGTAGCCTGAGGATATACAATCAAGAAACCAAAATCGCTCCCGAGACAGCATGCTATCAACCATGTTACACATCCAAATTTAGTGGTGAGTGTTCTTTAGATTGCTTAACAAAACATGTGTGAAATTCAAAATTGTTCTGAAAAGGCATGTTTAAACAGTGCAGGAGAAACAAAGAGTTGGTTTCTACTGCAAGAGCATATATCAAAATAGATGATTACACAGTGGGGCTCCTTTGTAATAAGGCAACAAGTAGGAAACAATCACTGAGATGTAACACCTGCCTGCATGAAGCCCCTTAAGTACTGAATTTACTTAGCAATATTTTGTTTGCTTTATTGCAATCATATGTTAGGACTAACTTAAGTATAGTTGCTTTTTTCCTGAGTGGCAGAAAAGCCTGTAGTATCCCATGATCTCCCTTCTTGGAGGATTTTCCTTTGATTCTCTGGGATTTTTAGGTGCATGGAGAAGAATGTCTGTATGAAGTGATCTTCTCAAGTGACTCTGGGATGGGATATGGTTAGAGAGACGCAGGTTTGCCTTGTGCATTTGAACACCTGAAAATGGGATTGTACAGATCACATTTAACTAATGCTTCCTGCAGAAGAGTTTACCCAAGGTCTGGATACACAATGAGGAGTGTAGTCTGTACCCATGGCAAACTGGAAATGGCTTTTTGCATGAGACATTATCAGATTGAAGGCTAAAAACTGTCCAGAAGGGACAGTCAAGGAAGGAGGGTTGCTCTCTATGTAGAAGAATGAATTGACTGCACAGACCTATCTTTGAGAAACAGCAGTGAACAGGCTGAGAGTTTATGGGTGAAAATTGGAGGCTGAACCGACAAATGGAACCTTCTGGTTGGTTTGTCCCCCCACTCAACCAAGGGGAGCCTGTTGAAGCATTCTTACTTCAGCTATGGGAAACATCACACTTTCAGTCTCTGATCCTTCTGGGGGACTTTATCTGGACATGTAACATCTGCTGGAAAAGCAGTAAAGCAAGCTATAAGCAATCCAGGAGACTCCTGGAGTGGGTCAAGGACAATTTCTTAATCCAGGTCACAGACAGCTCAACCAAAGAAGCATTACTAGACCTGTTGCTTCCCAACATGGATGAATTAATTAGAGATGTCAAGATTGGTGGCAGCGTGGGATGCAGTGATCACGCCCTGGTGGAATTCACAATCTTGAGGGAAAGGGGCCAGCTGAAGAGCAGAGTCAGGACCTTGAATTTTAGGACAGCAAATTTTCAGTTCTTTAAGGAACTAGTGGAAGGGACCACCTGGGAAACTGCCCTCAGGGATAAAGGAGCTGACCAGAGCTGACAACTCTTTAATGACATTTTTCTGAGAATGCAAGAGGTCTGGATTCTCATTTGTAAGAAATCAGGCAAGGAAGGCAGGAGATGATTGTCGTTGCTCAGTAAGGGCTTTTTGGTCAAACTGAAGTGTAAGAAGAAAATGCACAGGCAGCGGAATCAGGGACATGTATCTTGGGAATAATACAGGGATGCTGCCCAGGTGCATAGGGATGGGATCAGAAAAACTAAGCCACAGTTGGAGCTGGGTTTGGCAAGGGATGCAAAGAATAATAATAAGAGTTTCTAGAGGTATGTTGGCTAGAAAAGGAAGATTAAAGAAAATGTACCTCCTTTATGAATAAGACAGAACAGCTGGTGGTAACCAACATGGAGAAATCTAAGGTACTCAGCAACAGTTTTGCCTCAGTTTTCAGTAGTAATTTCTCTTCCTGCATATCTCAAGCACCTGAACCTCAAGGCAGGGCCTGGGGAATGAAGTCCCTCCCATTGTAGAAGAAGATAAAGTTCAAGACCACATGAAGAACATGAACATACAGAAGTGCATGGGACCCAATGACATGCCTGCTAGGGTCCTGAAGGAATTGGCTGATGTGGTTGCCAAGCCACTCTTCATCATATCTGAAAAGTCATGACAGTCAGGCAAAGTCCCCAGTGACTAGAAAAAGGGAAACATCACAGCGACTTTTAAAAATAGTAAAAGGGAGGACCCTAAGAACTACTGATCAGTAAGTCTCAACTCCATGCCCAGTAAGATCATGGAGCAGATCCTCCTAGAAGACATGTCAAAACATATGGAAGACAGGGAGGTGATTAGAAACAGCTAACATTGTGTCACCAAGAGCAAATCATGCCTGTGTAATCTGGTGCCCTTCTACAATGGAGTGATTGCATCAGTGGACAAAGGAAGAGCTAGAGATGTCTTCTACCTAGATTTCTGTAAGGCCTGTGATATGGTCACAAAATTCTTGCCTCTAAATTGAAGAGATATGGGTTTGCTGAATGGAATGGATAAGAAATTGGCTGCAAGGCACATCCAAAACATTATATTCAATGGCTCAATGTCCAACTGGAAACCAGTAATGAATTGTGTCCCTCAAGGGTCCATACTGAGACCAGTACTATTTAACATTTTCATCAATGTCATGGACAGTGGGATTGAGTGTATCCTCAGCAAGTTTGTGAATGACACCAAGCTGAGTAGAACAGCTGATATGCTAGAGGGAAGGGATGACATTCAGAGGGACCTTGACAGTTGTATTGGGCTTGTGCGGCAAGGTTTTGGTAGAGGAGGGCTACAGGGGTGGCTTCTGCAAGAAGCTGCTAGAAGCTTCCCCTAGGTCGGTTAGACCCAATGCCAGTTGGCTCCAAGATGGACCCATAGCTGGCCAAGGCCAAGCCCATCAGCCTCTGTGATAACATATTTAAGAAAGGAAAAAACAAACCAAACAAAAAAATGAGCACCAGCTTTTGCAGCTAGAGAGAGAGGAATGAGAAGATGTGAGAGAAACAAGTTTGCAGACACCAAGGTCAGTACAGAAAGAGGGGGAGGAGGTGCTCCAGATACCAGAGCAGAGATTCCCCTGCAGCCCGTGCAGAAGACTATGGTAAGGCAGGCTGTCCCCCTGCAGCCCATGGAGGACAATGGTGGAGCATATGTCCACCTTCAGCCTGTGGAGGACTCCATGCTGGAGCAGATGGATGCACCTGAAGGAGGCTGTGACCCAATGGGAAGCTTGTGCTGGAGCAGGCTCCTGGTAGGACTTGTGGACCTGTGGAGAGAGGAGCCCATGCTGGAGCAGGTTTGCTGGCAGGACTTGTGACCCTGTGGGGGACCCACGCTGGAGCAGTTTGTGAAGAACTGCAGCCCATGGGAAGGACTCACATTGGAGAAGTTCATGGAGGACTGTCTTCCATGAGATGGTCCCCAGGCTAGAGCAGGGGCAGAGTGTAAGGAGTCCTCCCCCTGAGGAGGAAGGAGCGGCAGAGACAACATGTGATGAACTGACCACAACCCCCATTCCCTGTCCACCTGTGCTGCTGGCGGGAGAGAAATTGGGAGTGAAGTTGAGCCTGGGAAGAAGGGAAAGGTGGGGGAAGGTGTTTTGAGATTTTGTTTTGTTTCTTATTACTCTTTTTTGCTTGGTAATAAATTAGATTAATTTTTTCTAAGTTGAGTCTGTTTTGCTCATGATGGTAAGTGGTGAGTGATCTCACTCTGTCCTTATCTTGATTCATGAGCTTTTGTTGTATTTTCTTCCCCCTGTCCAGTTGAAGAGGGGGAGTGATAGAGCAGCTTTGGTGGGCATCTGGTGTTCAGACAGAGTCAACCCACCACAATAGGCTTGAATGGTGGGCCTGTGTGAACCTCATGAATTTCAACAAGGCCAAGTGCAAGGTCCTGCACCTGGGTTGGGGCAATCCCCAGGATCAGTATGGACTGGGTTATGAATGAATTGAAAGTAGCCCTGTGGAGAGAAAGACGTGGGGATACTTGCGGATGAAAAATTGGACATGAGCTGGCAATGTGCATTTGCAGTCCAGAAAGCCACCTGTATCCTGGGTTGTATCAAAAGAGGTGTGACCAGTAGGTCAAGAGAGGTGATCCTCCCACTCCACTCTGCTCTTGTGAGGCCTGACCTGGAGTACTGTGTTCAGCTTTGGGGTACCCAGTACAAGAAAGACATGGAGCTGTTCGAGCAGTTTGAGAAGAGGGACACAAAAATGGTCAGAAGGCTGGAACATCTCTCACTTGAAGAAAGGCTGAGCAAGTTGGGGTTGTTCAGCCTGGAGAACAGAAGGCTCTGAGGAGACCTTATTGCAGCCTTCCAGTACCTAAAGAGGGCCTACAGGAAAGTTGGAGAGGGACTTGTTATCAGGTAGTGTAGTGATAAGACAAGGGGTAGTGGTTTTAAAGTGAAGGAGAGTAGATTTGGATTAGATATAAGTAAGATATTTTTTACAATGAGGGTGGTGAGACACTGGAACAGATTGCTCCGAGTATTTGTGGATGCCTCTTCACTGGAGGTGTTCAAGGTCACATTGCACAAGGCTTTGGGCAACCTAATCTAGTGAAAGTTGTCCCTGACAGGGACGGTTGGACTAGCTATCTTTAAAAGTCCCTTTGGCTCCAAACCATTCTATGATTCTATGGTTCTAAATCGTGAGAAAGAAACATAGGCCACCTTAGACTGGATAAAAGGCTCAAGTTATCTGTAAGTATCAGAAAAAAAACTTACCATGAATTTTTTTTAAACTAAAAGTGCACGAATTTTTTAGTAATCCAGACTTAGCAGTAGTTTACACAGATCTGAGTGTTCTGACTGCTGTATTTGTGCCATCATGTCTGCAGGAACCAATAAACAGCGAACATTAGTTTAAAATGTAGGGAGAACATTACAAAAAATGTGTTGTCTTCATTTGTTCTAACCCTCTGGAAAAGAGTTACTGGTGACTTTGACAAATGCCAAAATATAGCCAGCATCTGTTTATACATATTTCTTATCTTCCATATAGGGGAAAAAAATATTCAAGCAGGTGCTAGAGAACACATTTAAATATTTTAGGGTCCTTTGCAGTGTGTGTGTGTTGTTGGTGAACTCTGATCAAACATGAGAGTATTTGTGCCAGGTAAACTTTCAAGACATACAGCTAACTGGCTACTCACAGTTCAAGTTCAAGAGAATTTTAACAGTAGTAGAAAGAGTACTTTATCCAGGAAGGTTTAATTTTCCTCTGCCTGTCACAGACTAGAGTTAATGCTTAAAAGAAATCAGGGACACAGTTATTTAAGTGGAGGACTCAACATGTATCTTGTATTCTGGATCAAATAAATTACCAACCCTCTTTTCACCTTCACACAACATGCATTAAAGAAATATCTAGGAGCTTAGGACGAATTGGGGACTGAGCCATGGGTTATGGGACATGTAAAATTTAAAATCAAACAACTTTCAGTGAAGGAAATTAGCATCATTCCCATTCTTTCTTTCCCAAAAATGATAATGTAGAAAAGTTATATTCTTGGCATTTTTTAGAGTCATACCATGTACAGCATTTTTTTCCCTGAAGTCAGAATAGGGAAAGAAATAAATTTCAAAGACATCATACTTCAACGGGTGCCAGAATTTAACACCTCCTACCGTGATCTTTCACTTTCATTTTCTTTTCCTCCCTGAATATAATTGCGTGCCCTCAAGGTGATGAAAATAGGTAAAGAAAGTTGGTCAGGGTCAATTACTTGCAGCAGGACTCATCTGTCTAAAATCTTATGTCTACATTTGAGTAACCTAACCTTGGTTCCCGTTACAGTAAGTGAAGGGAGATTTTCAAGTATATTAATCTCATCATAAAAGAGATATTTAAGACAGGTTAGATGAATTGCACACAAAAAGTGCCACTTTATTTCAACTGACTTGAATGGGAGCCTAGCTCAGATGTAGAGGTAGTTAGGTCAGATGAATCCCATTCTTGATGTTTTGTTTCTTGTCAGCCCTCCAACAGAAAACTGTTTCCTTTTCTTGTGGCATCTACAGAAATAATCACTATCCAAAAGGTCAATCTGAAGGCCTGAGATGTCTGTCTTCTTTTCCATTTATTTTAAGAGAAGTTCCTATGCTGAAACCAAACTCCACCTAAAAGGAGGCAATCAAAATTGCCTTGATTGTATGGAATCATATGAACCTATAGTCTTGTTTTTACAGTCTTTACAATCCTTGTCCTAGGAAACATGCCTTGACCATACCTTGACCGTGAGATTTGATGAAACTCAGGCATGTTTAAATTCTCTGCCTGTTATGATTCCTTTCAGAAGAAACTTGTATGCTCCCATGGTGAGAACCAGGGTGTGCTTCATAACAATTCTATCTTCTGAGTGATCAGGGGACCAGGCTTGTAGCATGGAATTCAGTGTAGGCACAGACAGGTGTGTTGTTATTGAAAAAATGTAGGTCTTTGGATGTATGAAGAGAAGAGTAATAAGAACATTGGTGAGATCCTACCACTGCATTTGTGAGGCTGACACTGGATACTGCGTATGGGTGTAGTGTTATAATTCCATAAAAGAGATTTGCAAAACTGGAGAAAGACAGAATGAAGGTGTAAAATATGCCCTACTGGGTAGTCACATACCTGAGGTGTTAAAAAAAAGACTGCAAGTTGCATTAGTTCTATTAAATCAATATTTGGTAAGAAAAAAAAAAAAAGTCAGGCAGTAAGAACTCTCTACCTGGAAATGAAAGGCATTGAAAAGAAACAGTGATCCTCTTGAGAAGTGTCAGGCTCATTTTCAAAAGTGCAGGTGCAGGATTAACAACTGAAACAAACTCTAAGGACAGTGATTGGATCCCTCCCATCATGCCTTCAAAGTAAGGTTTGACATTTTTCTGGAAGATTTTGTAGACTATGTTTTGTATCAAGTGAGACTAGAGGGTCTAATGGTCCTCTCTAGCATTAGAATCAATGAATCCATTAACGACTTCAACAGTGCATTAAGAGTTAGCACGTTATCCCATGCCATCGGGCAGTATTACCTTCCCTGTGCGTCAAATTCATGCACTGCACTCTAACTCCTTGCCTCTAATTTCAGGTTATCTTCTTGATGAGCCAGGATATTTTTCCTGCTGTGTTAACTCACAGAACAGCTCAGTACTAGCAGCCAGCAATTGTTTGTCGTGCGCTTCAGCGGGTATTAACCAAAAAGGTGAGTGTGAGTGACAGTGAATCTCTAAGTGGTTGGAGAACCTAATATTCCCTGCAGCTTCTGTCTCTTTGAATGTACTGAACCTCCACCATTTGCAATTTTTTTTTTTCTTAAAACTGAAAAGGTTGTTAGGTTTTATTGTTCACTGCAGTGGAAGAAGAAATGCCTTTCTGTTAAAGAAACTGAATCAATTACGCAAGGACTGTTCACAATTGGTAATATCACCCTGACCATTCAGACTTCTGCCTGTCATCCCTGTCACCTTTTTTCATACCATTTTTCATATAAAATTTCCCTTCTGCATGGCAGGTACTCCCTACTTCTACTTCAGATCCCTGCTGAAACCCCATTTCTCAGTGGAATTGTAAAGCAGTGAGTCAAAGACATTCACTGAAATTTTCTCTGCAGTCAGCGAATTGTGCAGGGGGGCTACTCTGTGTCAGCTACCTTCCCTGAGAAGTCATATACATCATATACTTTTATAATTATTCTTGTATATTTATTCTCTGATTTTGCTACTGCCTTCATAGCCTTTCCCTCCTTTCTCCTCACAATCCTATTAATCATGAATAAGGGCATCTCTGGAGCTCCACTCCAGCCATAAGAATTTGCATATGTGTGAAGTTTTGCCCAGTCATACTTTCAATGCAGAAGAAGGTCTAAAACAAAAAGTCTTAAGGGGAAAATGAAATACTGTGTTCTTGAACCTCATTACACTCAGGGGAGATCCAGTTGCTATGGAGAGTTACTCAGATTATGCTAAAGGTACATACACGTGGTCAGCTGGAGAGCTCCCTGGGCTCTATTGATTTAGCTACCTCATGCACATGGAGACACTTACCTTATGGACACCTAATCTGAATCCCACCCTTGCTGTCATTTTCCATTTGTCACTTTTGTTGAATTCTTCATACAATGGCTTGGATTTCAACAGAAGGTTTGAAAAGTGCCTTCATTCAGACTAATGTTGAAATACACCTCTGGTAGAAAGTGAAAGAAATGGGCATGGAGCTGCTCAGGTTAAGGATGGTGATAGATCCAAGTTTTTCACTTTCTGGGTAAGTGCTCAGACCATTATTTTGTAATGAATAAGGGAGATATAACACCACCATCTCTGCTTTGAAAGAAAACTCTATTTTGTTGGTGCTGTGATTCTGCTGATGTATGTTAGGTGCATGACTGTCTATTCAGTAGGGTTTTCATTTGGCAGATAATGGAAAACAGCTGCTTTCTAGATCCTGTTACTCTTATGTATGTCATTTGAAGATACAGGTTGTGCTTATCTTAAGCACCAAGCTTGCAGAGATGAGAACTAAACCTATTTTGACATCTAAGATATAAAGTCAATTTAACCTGGTCCTGTGCCAGAAGCTAGCCCAGTGCAAGGATCCAGGAACTATTCTGTTCTATAGTTTGTCCCCATTAGTGTCTCAGTGTCATGCTCCTCTTTTTTCTGACATTGCTGTGAGTCTGCCTAAGACCTTCCTTGGTCTGACTCAGTATCATAGTAGCTGACTCTGCTCTTATGCATTTTATAGCTAACTATTATAATGTTATGTTTCATGGTTTTTTTACCTGTGTTTTATGTATTTTAGGACACCAATTACAGAATCACAGAATGGTTGATATTGGAAGGCACCTCTGGAGGTCATCTTGTCCAATCCCCCTCCTCAAGCAGGGACACGCAAAACCAGTTGCTCAGGACTGTGTCCAGAGAGGTTTTTAATATCTCTAAGGAGGGAGACCCCACAACCTCCCTGGGTAACCTGCACCAGTGCTTAGTCACCCTCATAGTAAAAAAGTCTTTTCTGATGTTTGGAGGGAACCACCTGTGTTTCAGTTTGCGCCCATTGCCTCTGGTCCTGCCACTGAGCACCACTGTGAAGAGCCTGGCTCTGTCCTCTTTGCAGAGTTCCTTCAGTTATTTCCATTAATAAGATTCCCCCTGAGCCTTCTCTTCTCTAGGCTGAACAGTCCCAGCTCTCTCAGCCTTTCCTCATACGTGAGGTGCTCCAGTCTCTTAATCATATTCATGGCTCTTTGTTGGGGTGTCTCCAGTATGTCCATGTCTCTCTTGTACCGAGGAGCCCAGAACGGGACGCTCCAAATGGTATGTCATGGTATACTGGCACATCTCTGAAGGAGTCAGCCATCACCTACTACAAATTATTCCCGGGAAAGTTTCTGCTCTTTGTTTCCAGAATTCACTGAGGTGGCATTTGTCAAGCATTATTCAACTTTAGTTTAGTTTAGCTTTGTTCAATCACTGCTTTGCTGAATAGTAAATCAATGTCGGAAAAGGTTTATGAATGTAATGGCAAATTGCACATCATTTAATGAAAGGGTATGAATAGATAATCAGGTTATAAATCAACTCAGAGTTTTAGACAAAATTACAAACTGTGAGAATAAAGCCTGGATGGTTACTCATAGCTTCAAAAACTCATCTGTAGCTATCACTTTTTCAAAATTCAGTTATTGTTCTTTGGACAGAGTTGTGCTTGTGTTTGTGTATAAGGGCTTATGTTGTCTGGCTAGATTCCAATCTAAATAATTATATTTGCATACATCAAATTTCCTGTGATGTTTCATATTGTTCTGCTTTTCCTTCTCATGAAAGCTTTATTTCATTAGCATGAGAAAATGACAAAATGCACTTGTGTTGCTAATGCAGTCTAACAACTGTAGTTCAATGGTGAACAAATCATCTTTTCTGATATGTACATATACAGACATATAGATCTACCAACACATTTTGTATACTTTACTGGTGAAAAGCAGGAACGGCCTGGTCTTTATGGATGCATACTTATCTAAGTATTGAACTACAGAAAAAGTGAATACATCCTGGCCTTTGACCACCATCTCCGTATTTTGTCCACTATTTATTTCCCCAAGACTTATTTTAACAGTCATCACAAGTCTGACAAAGCAGATGTGACACCAGTGAAAAGTTCAGGTCTAATATTAAAATTTGGATTTTTAGAATTTATGATTTATTGTAACAGTTAAAATCTTAACTTTTTGACATATAGTATCTCCTGTCCTGACATGTATCAAGTACTAGGGAAAGGAATTTTTTCTTTCCGCAGCACACAGTGAAGCAAACTGTAGTAAATTGATTTCCTCACGTGTTAATTCTTTTGATTTTGCTAACCAAATATCTTCAAAGTAAACGAATAAATTTATTATCCCTGCAGAGTGCCAGTACTCTCACTCATTGTTTCAAACAGCTATCTGCCTCCTTCCACCTGGTTTTGCCTATATCCCAAAAGCATCTCCATAGGAAGCGAATAGATTGCCTTTAGTGCCTGCAGTGACTCATCCCTGCACAGAGCGATGAGAAAAGCCCTCCAGACTTCATCCAGAGGACTTCTAGACGTAAGCAGTCTAACTCTGCTGATTCTGATTCCTCCCCTGGAAATGTCATATTTGAAAGTTCACTGGGTTTGTTGGCAAAGACATCTATGTTATGTCTTTGTTAGATTTCATCTGTGGCTGCAAGTGTGGTACTTTTGCTATTGTGCTGCAGGTTTGAGGAAGACAGAACCCCATCTCTTGGAAGCAGCATGATAGCATGAGTCAGACCCTTTCTGTGACAAGGGCAAAAATGAGTGGAAAGAAAAGGGAAATAATTTTTCATGCCCAAAGCAATACGCCAAAAATGCTCCTAAATCAAAACAAGGTAGTTCTAGATAATATTTTTCCTTCTTGATTCAGAGTCAAAGGAAGGGAACTGGAAATCAATGATCCATGAAAATATATATTTTTAGAAATGTATTAAAGTAAATGAAATCAGAATTCTGCTGAGATCAGAAATGTTGATACAATGTCTTATTTTCAGCAGGATAAAAAACATTCCTTCTACCTCCCCATCTTACATGTGTATTTTTTATACCTACTTTTTAAAGATAATTTGAGTTTATTTATTGTAATGTATAAAAGTTAAAAATTAAAGACAGACCACGATTATCTCAAGCTATCCTTCCACCCTTTATTGATTAAAATTCTGTACTGAAAGTGCTATTCTTGTTGGTGTTTGATTATTATATTTTTTTTAATGATTGAATTCTACTTATAAATAAAACAATATACAGGACCATTTCCTGACCAGCTGGAGCATATCACAGCAGAGATTTCATCCCAGCTAGATCAGCTATCCAAGAAGTGTGTGTGTAAGTGTGAAGCCATGCTGGCTGTCACCCATCACCTTATTTTCCATGTGCCTGAGCATAGGTTCCAGGAGGATCTGCTCCATGATCTTGCTAGACATGGAGGTGAGACTGACTGGCCTGTAGTTCCCTTGGTCTTCCTGTTTTCTCTTTTTAAAAATAGGGGTTATGTTTCCCCTTCTCCATTCAGTGGGAACCTCACTGGACTGCCACGACTTCTCAAATATGATGGAGAGTGGCTTAGCAACTTCATCCACCACTTCCCTCAGAACCTGTGGATGCATCTCATCACGTCCCATGGACTTGTGCGCCTTCAGGTTCCTTAGATGGTCTCAAACCTGATCTTCTATAGTGGGTGGCTCTGCATTCTCCCAGTCCCTGCCTTTGCGTTCTGCCACTTGGGTGATTGTCTGTTACCTCTCAGGCCATCTGTCTCCTCTACCAGAACCAATGACAACCTGAAGGCATCTCAGTTCCTAAAGCAAATTATTCAGAGAACAGTAAACGTACAAATACTCAGGGCTAACTTGCAGAGGGATTTTGTTTTTGCAAATCCTACTTGGTAAGTGCCCAGCCATAAGTGCAGAACTAGCCAGAGTGCCTGCACATGCACGGACCAGAGCCAGACGGGCAGGAGGGCCAGTGCAGACAGCCAGCTGTTTGCACTAGGATCTGAGCGATGCTGCTCTGTCTCATGTGGCTTTACCACTTTGATCTCTGAGAGCTCAGATCCTTACACCACGCATTACAGCTTATATACATGCCCTTGCAAGCCAGGAAAGTGCCCTAATTAACAACTAAAAAACAATCACTACTAGAAAGAAATTGACTAAATCAAATATCAAGACAAGATTTAACAGGAATACAAAGCCATATGTACAGATATTTCTATTTTCCACACTCACTTGCAATACTGTAAAAACCTGGCCAGATGTTTCAGGCTTTTTATGAGTAGGTAGGTAGGACAGATGCCTCTTTCTGAATCTAGCTTCAGTACTACTGATATTAAGGTCATAGAAAGTCATTCCATTTCTTCATTTCATAGCTCATCCCAATTAGAAAATTGTATTGACAACAGCTTGGGAGTGGATGAATTTTTAATTCTCTATTCTCTTTTTCAGGATAGTACATAATACTATACATGATATTTCCCTGGTGCAGAGGCATTGGTACTCCTTCCTCCCTGCTAGGAAAATCTTACCTCATCACACTCAATGCTTTCACCATCACATTTCATTAGCTGTTCGCAGTCATTTGCATGGCTAAGTAATATATGAAATTTTTCTTTTCCTCTACACCCTTCCAAATGATGAGCTCCTGGTTTATAACCGGGACCTTCTTCTTACTAGCTCCTAAATGCACGATATTCTATGCCATTCTTACAGTTCTCAGGGTCATACAAAACTTCCTTTACTACCTTCTCAATCTTGTATGTATTAATGTCTCCCAACCTTGTGTTAGCAGCAGTTTCTGTTAGCATAGTCCTGCTCTTTTGCTCCATTTCATTAATAATTCTAAATAAGTTCAAGCTCAAAACTGATATTTGAGTAACAACACGGGCAAGAGTCTTCTAGTCTCATAGTTTCTCTGCCAAGACAACCCATCCTTGGCTCCAAGCATCCCAACCCAATTTAGACATCGTGTGAACAATTCTTGTCTTCTCATGTGGCTATATGTTCTATTGAAGTCCATGTTAAAAATTATCACCATATTAAAACACTCAGGTATTTGACTCTAATCAGATTTGTCTTATACAGAACAGGTGCTTCAAGATCAGCAACACTTATTTTAAAGAAATATTTCAAAGGTTTTAAAAACATGAGTGGAAACTATTTTTAATTATTTTCTGATCTCCTTGCCTAGGGAAATGAGTGTATTAGTTACCATGAAAGCAATTACCAGAACTTCTAAGGGAGAGGAAAATTAAAAGAATAAATATAAAACTCCTCCAAAATGATCCAAACAGACTCCTGATACTTGAGATTGTCTCGGCTTTAACTCCCAGTGTCCTGGAATCTCACAGCACTATTCTCACAGAATACCACTCTTCTCTTGAGAAGCTTCTTTTCCTTTGTCTCATTGATTGCATTTATGCATTTGTTATTTGTGTTCTGTTTGTAATGTTTATGAAAGTATAAGCCATGATTAAGTTTTTGAGACATCTGTCTAGAAGTTATTTCCCACAACAGACACCAGGCTATTTGATTTAACAAAGAAGAACCAAGGTAGGACCTCGGCTGTAAAATGTATAATTGATTGTCTTTAGTGTGAAATGGGTGTGTAATATCTGTTAATGGAATAGTTAAAGAAAACAAAACAAAACTAGAAAACCCTTGATAATTTGCTAGTTCAGTGTGTGTTAAATTAAAAATAAAACCCACAGATGTTTTCATGTGAAGAGACCTTCACTGAAATCGAACTCTGTTTTTTACTACTTTTTTTAAAGAAACATTTCAAAACTCTGTGACTCTAATAATGTTGGTGATGGAATGATATGTATGTAGCATTAACCCACAGAATAATACAGTGCAAGCATGTTACAAAGAGTATGTAGATGAGGTGGTTTTATAGAGAATGGTTAGAAAAGAATGCTGACATTTTCATTTATCTAACTCTTACCAAATGAGAGGTGTGGTCTGTATAAAAGTTGCTAGAGTTTCACTTTATTAAAATGCTTACATAATGTTGGTAACAAAGAGTGTTAATTACATATTTTTCTGTACTTGATGTGCACATACTATATTTCCTATAATTTTAATAACTTTCCTACCACTGTTTTAGTGAGATGAACCTCCTTAAAAAACAAGTATAACTGACCTGTCTCTTTCTAACACTCAAAAGCCCTGCAGCCAGGGAAGATTTGGTATTTAAAGCTGCAATATCTGATACATATAAATCTTGTATTATCAGAGATGAATCTTTAGGAACAGGGCAGAATTTTCATATTTGGAGGAGAGAGGAGTAATTTCTCTGAAAGGCTGATGCATTTAAAAAGTAATAAATTATTTTAATGACCACCTAATGGTAGACATTACACAATGTTCTCTAATTATTAATCCACTGTAGACATGTTCACTGCTCTGAGAAAGAAAGTTTTTCTGGTGCATAACTTCCTGCCAGTTTGATAAGGTCACAATTAATCACTGTTTCTGACTGAGATCTGGCATAGAAGAGGTTCTCTCGTGTGTTTGCTGCCGCCTTCTCCTGGGTGGAAAAAACCCTGTCAGAAAGGCATATCCATTGCTGTCAACGCTGAAATGACTATTACCACAACGCACCTTCTCCTTTGGAAATGTTCCCTTGCTTCTCCCCTCCATTTATTCTGTAGCATTTTGTCATCTGCCAGTCCCCATCTCCTCCCACCATTTCCAGGGTCTCGAGGTTTCTTAGCCCCCCGTTGTTAGAGGATTGTATCCTGATACTTTAGCTCTCACTGCACACAAGTTTCCTGGATTTTGGGGCACTTTTGGTCTTATGAGCCAGGCTAGACGAGCAGTAATATACTTGAGTCAGTGTAGTGCTGTGGAGAAGCTAAAAGTTGATGCAGTGCTGTGCACGAGATATATAATACCCCTATTAATCTACAAGATAAGGTCAAGCATTTCCAGTATGGGACTATGCTGATATGCCTATGTTGTTTCTAATTCCTGAACTGTCTTGGATATTTTCAGATCGTGTATATCTTCACCTTGCTTCACTGTGCAGTAAGTCAGATGCTGATACCAGAGATTAATTTTTCAGGTCTGTCACCCCTCGAAACTCTGGTACATCAATAATTCCCTTCTGCTTTCTTATCTGTAATTGCCCTTCTTTCTAGGCTCCTCCAGGACTCAGACTTTTGTCTTTAGCACGTGTATTTCTATAGCATATATTAAAACTTTTACAAGATGAATCATTCCTTACCAAAAAATCTTTCTTCCATTCAAGATTTTTGTTAAGAGACAGCCAATCCATAATGTCTATTCTAATTCCTGATGTAAAACATAATCAGAATTTATGTCTGGGCTTTGGCTTGACTATGAAAAACTTCCATAAGTCTAAGTGCTGTACGATGCTCAGCTGGAGAACTGCATTTCATATCAATTTAATCCTTTCAGATTTGTTTTGCTAGTCCTCATGTTTCCCCATCTCCCTTGATATGGCAATATTTTCTTTCTGTCTCCCGGAGGAAGACAGGATTTGCACAGAAGAACAAGATAGGGAAACAGAATATAGCCAATGTTTCTTCAACCATCTTAAAAGCCTGCATGGGTGGCAGGGGCAGTCTGTCAAATTATTGTTTGTCATTTTCTTTTTTATGCTGTAAAGAGTTTTTTTCTGCTGTTTTCTGCTCATTTTCTTTGTGAGTTTTTCAAGACCATATGTTTCCCTGTACCAGCAATCAGAATGGATTTTACTGCCAGTGCATTATTGTGCATATATTTGCGATATAACAAAAGATCTTGACTTCAGATATTCCAGAGAAGAGCCATGAAGCTTTTCCTTCTGCTTAATGATGCAGAAAATTTTCCTCTTTGGACTGAAGAAATTCTCAAGAAGACTGCAGTTTTGCCCCAAAGGATTCAGCTTTGCATTTAACCCCAGTCTTTCAATCTCATCATAATACAGAAATCTCATGCTGCCCTGGTCAGCCTGGGAATTCAGCTCACTTTATAAGAATGAAGGATTCAGATACTATTACAATTTTATCCTCTTTGTCTGGGGAAAAGTCACACTAAGAATTTAACTACAGCTCTTCATACTTATTCTTCATATTTAACATCTGATGCTTCTTTCATATATTATGTAGACATAACAGTTATAAAAAATGTAAGAAAGTATCTTATCTCTAGGTCTGGAAGATCAATAATAGCTTGAAATTAAAACATCCAAAGATAGTTTAAAGACAATGAAGATGGCAAATAAAATTGCTAAATTTAATTAAAGCAAATTTTAATTAATTTTATTAGAAATGCACTATGAAATATAGTATGATATCACAAAGAGTATGCTTAATGATAATTACCAATAGATGGAAGTACAAAGTCAGGAACAGACTCCTGTTTTGAAGATATACTTAGAGTTGATCTACATCTCAAAAAATCGACAGTCTAACTAAACAAAGTCAAACATACAACGAGAGAAAGGACAGATGTGTCAGTATCTTTCAAAATGAGGTACAGTCGGACCATCGCCTTGCAAACAGCACTTTGGTACACAGGTGCAGCAATGGCAGTGGTCCTGTCACAGGCGCTAGGATTATTTATGTGCTGAAAATCTGCAGCCGGACTGGGAGGTAAGGGCTGTCGCTCTTCCTTCGCTGACAGCACATGGCACTTCACAGGCTTTCTCCATGGCTGAGTATCTGAGCTGCCCTGTCCTTTGAAAAGGACACACCGTTCATCAAAACTGTTCTGTAGAGCTAGAAGATTGTCTGGGAGGAAAAAAAAAAACAACCAAAAAACCAACCGGCCAAACAAAACCCATGAAAAAACTCAGTTTTATCCATATTTGGAGGGAGCTGATTTTTCACCTGGGCAAGTATTGCTGAAATGGCCTTGGCATGTGGGTTGGCTAGCGAGGAAGCCAGGTCAACACCACTAGTGGTGGAAATGTGCATGTGTGCACACGCGTTGTCCTTTGTTTGGAGAATTGCAGCCAAATTTGGCAAAGGAGGAAAAGAAAGAAAATAAAAAAGAGGCTTGTCTAGGTTTCATGAAAACAGAGTGCTGAAAAGAGGAGAGGGTGCCTACGAGGGCCTTGACTGACGGACAGGCTGGCATCCTCATGCAAACCCTGTTAGATGCAGCAGAATCTGTGTGGCCTACATGCCTTACCTATATATAGGGGTGTGTATATGTATATATACACATATATATATATACACACACACACACATAACCACAGCAAAAGCTGCAGAGGAGCTCACACTCCACCACCGGCCACGAAAAACATCCTTATTTCCTATGCTTAGAGGATATTTCTTCTGGAAACTTTTGGGAACAGTTCTTACATGCATTAACGTGTGAATTAATTGTTAATTAACATTAACTACGACTTTCTGCAGAGACGCCTGTCAGAACACAACGCCGCAAACGCAAGCAGTTGTGTGCGGGGACCCACGCGGCCGTGTGCCATGGCGGGGGCGGGAGGCCCAGGGGCGGCAGGGCAGCGGAGCCCCTCACCATTCCCAGTGCCACAGGAGCCCCCGGGGCCCCGGGGCCAGGCCAGACCCACCTGGGCCCACGGCAGAGGCTGTCCCCAGGCACCCTGAGGCAGGTGACAGCCCGTGGGTCAGGGGATAAGGGGGACAGAAGTGGCTGGTGGGGTGTGAGCAGGTGCCAGTCAGTCAGTTGGAGCGGGGAAGGCCTGGTAGTGCCCCAGGGCTCCGGTGCTGTCCTAAAATACCTGCTTTTCTGAGGAATGCACAGTAGGCACGGGTTAATGGCAGCTATTTGGGAAACTGTGTGCATCTCTGAAATGTGTTTATACACTGTTTCAGTCTTGATGACGGAGATGCGCTTGAACTCCTTGTGAAGAGATTTTATATTAAAAAATATCTTTCAGCAGTACAGAAAACAAGACATCTGGAAAAAAAAAAAAAGGCAAAAAAAAGCACCTTTCTTGTTACCTAAAGAGCACCTTTTGGTGTAATATATTTGGGAACACACTCTCCCCTGAACCCTCTCCTACAGCACCCAGTCCTGCGCATGGTTACCTGTGTCCTTCCAGACACACAGTCTGCCTGGAGTACAAGATAGGGAAGCGTGCAAAAATTAACACGCAGGCAGAAGCTTGGCAAGACATCCCGGAGAAGCTTTAAACCGTGGCTGCTACATTACACTTTTGAAGCACCCTATTACGGTGCTCAGCTCGGCGGCGTGCACATACACTGCTATGCTCTGCTGGCTGCACAGAGAAGCAGCTGACAGCCCTGTGTGTTATTCAGAGCTAGCAGAGATCAGCCCCAAATTCCCTCTCTGCAACAACCTGTAAGTCCAGTTTTCTGTCTGAACACAACTGTATCCTATTTGTTGCAAGATGCATGCATAACTCGTCACTAAATCTTGACACACGCGCAATGATTTTCTAATACTCAGGAACATTTTTGGTACTTTGGTTATAATGTGATGGGGGAAAAATGCTTACAGTTAATGAGGAGCCTGTCTGTAGTTTTTACTTGGCAGTTGTAAGCTCTGTAAAGTACACTTAATAAGAAAGAGGAACAAGTAAGAGCAATGTATGGGAACAGAGTGTTACGTGACATTCATACAGAATTCACATAGAACCAGAGTAAAAATGTGACATCTCCTAGTCCAGCCTTAAATGCAAGATCATACATAGGTTTTTAAGGTCATGGCATAAACACTTAAATACTTGAAAAGCTAACTGATAAAAGCAGATCATGTTTTCTTTTAAATTAAGTGATCATGCAAGGAAAAGTCCTGCCTGGAATACTAATCAGGAAATAAGAATCAACTTTAAAATGAAATGTAGTAAGCAACTGTGAGCTAATTCATAAAAAGATAAGTCTCCAAAAGGTTTAGTGGTCCAGCTCAGAAGAATCTTGTTTGTTTTTTTCTCCCTAAATTTATTTTTTTTTAAATTTACTTTGAATCACCCTATACAAAGAAAATAACAAACTTTTGCAACTTTCTTCTGCAAAGATTTATTTTTCCCTTATTAAATTTGAGTTCTGTTCCTACTGTCACTTGCTATCCAAAACATTGTTTCTCCCACATTAAATTGTAGTTCTTCCTCCTTTTATTGTAATTTCACCCAAATTTTTCACAAGGTTACTCCTTAACCTGGTGTTTCTCCTCAGCTGTGGTTCTGTAAAGATGGTCATCTGTGTAATCATTTGGTAAAGCTCCAGTAAAAGATAGTCTGTCTGCCTTAATTTTCTCCTACTTTTTCTTGCTCATACAAGCTGGTATCCATAAATTTTTTCTCCTTCAATATAAGTAATGCTTCATAAAAATGCGTAGAATCCAAAGGTTTTTTTAAAAATCTCATAGTAGGAAAATTTGGGGGTTGTTGACTCATTTAGCAAGTGTTATCTGGCCTAGTAAGTTCCAGAAATTTTGTTGTCTGTTCTGCTGGGTATTTGGCACAGTTGCAAAATACTCCGCTGTAGATTACGTGTAGATTAAGAAATACATGAGCTCTAATGCAGTGAGTTTGGATTTGCAAAACAAATCTGAGGTTCAGAAGCTTTGCTGCAGAGGATCTCAGGAAAATTAGAGAGGAGGCAACGTAGTAAAGTTGTCAAAGTCAGTGCAAATATTTGATTGATGTCATAAGTGTATTGGCTGACAGAGGACAAACCAAAGCAGTCATTTAGTAAGCCAGTTATCTGTAAATGTTATCTGGGGCATGGTACCAAAATTCTGTGAGTAAACACCAGATTTGGGACTTACTATCACAGATGTCAATCAGGCTTCCTCTTCCTTCTCTGCACAGCATAGGAGGCTGAACTCTATCACTTCAACTTTTAGTCAACTTTAAATCTGACACATACGAACCATAATTTTTCTTGCAAGAAGGGGGCTTGCTTCATACTTGTGCCTGCAGTCCTTGAGAAGTTAATGTAGTAGTGAACTGTTCAATGCAGTGCTTTGAAACAGACCTTCATCCTCTCCCCTCTCATTATTTCTATAAAATGAGGATAATAAAAGCATAAACAACCAGAACATACACTGACTTGGTTTATAGAGGTATTATGGGGGAAGTGCTGAGTAAATACTAGCATTAGTGGGGTTATTCCTTTTGCACACGCACTGCCAGGATACATAAAAGGCTGTTGGTCCTCTTTTCAGTGGAGAAATAGATCTTAAGAGGAAGAGGAAAGAGAAGAAAGCAGAATAGAGCCAAAAATGAAAATGGCAGGGAAAAAGAGAAAATACGGGGAGAATGGGGTTAAGAATTGTCTTTTCCTGTCTAACCATTTAAAAATCTAAGTTACAAAAGGTGAGTGAACAAAAGCAAAACTCCATCCATTTTACCTAAATTAATTCACCCTTCCTGTTAATGCTGTTATATGCATTATTGCAGCTATTAATCTATTAATGACACTATTCTTATTGTAAAGCCACACTTGTTACATAGCCCTCAGGGAAAATGTCAAGTGCTGTTATTTAAAAGAATAATTAGGGAACTTACTGAGTTCAATCAGTGTGTGTATATGTGAGAGAGAAAAAGAATTAACAATAGGCTTTATGAATTTGAAGACTCTATTGATATTCCTCCATTATTCCTAAATACTAAAGCCTTTCTACCACTCCTAAGAATAGTGGCAGATAGCCAGCACATGTAAGATAGACACCAAGTCACAGTATCGGCACTAAATTAAACCTCAGAAGGTACGTACCAGCAAAAACTTTCCCAGGCACTGGCACAAACTCAGATTGACTGGTGTGCTTGTGCTGTGACAGTACTGTGCCTTACTTCTAGCTAACAGGACTCCTCAACTCATCTGACTTCTAGCCCTGCAACGCGTGCTTCACGTATGAAATCCTCTGCTGTGGAGGTGAATAGGAGTCTCATCTTTACAGCACCTCCTGAAGCACAGAACACCACTAACCAAGGGAACGCGTCCTGGTACCATCAGTTCAGCATCTGCAATAGTGCTTCTGTGCAGCTGTCAGCTTGCCAGTGGAAGATTAGCCAGGAAACAATGGCATTGAGAAGAGAAGACAGTGTTTTTGTAGATTTCTGCTATGTTGGTTAAGAGCAATAAGATCCTTGATGTTTCTGCAGCTTGAGAATAAGGACTCATTCCCTTACAGAATGGTCTATAATATGTTTACCTCTGTGAACTGAATCAAAGAAATGATCTTGCTGACATACAGAAAAATCCTGCCTTTCCCTAGATATTTTCACCCATATCAGTCCTTGGCTTAGGTTCATAAGGAGTCCCAAAGAGCCATGTAGGCAAAACCGAAGGCAGCCCCGTTACTTGGGGGATGAAGAAGAAGGGAGAGGAACAATATATTCAGCACTGTAGGAATGCCCAATGCTAAGTATTGCCCATGAACTTGGGCCGTCGCCTTATATATTATACTGCTAAAAGTAATAATTTTGATCTGGCATGTTACCCGTGTCCCCAGAGGCTGAGGCTACCAGCCTGTCCAGATACCTGAGCTCAGACCCTGTTCTAACAGAGCCTGGCTGAGACAGCAAGCCACAGAGCCGGATCATCCCCAAGCCGCAGCAACATGCACCCTGCACCTTGGACCCTGCTGTGCTGCTGGAGCAGAGCGCTGCACAGTGTGGCACGCCAGGCACAGATGCATGGCTGCTGCTTCAGAGAAAAGGTAGAGGGAGCATATGTCAGTCTGCAAAAGGCCGTGTAGACAGCCTCAGCAGGATGTGAAACACATAGTGAGCCACACATCAACAGCCACAATTTCAGGCTAGATTATAAAGACCAAATAACAGATCTTATTTCTTTGCCAACATTTCTCTGTATGTTTCTCTAAACATGTATACATCACCCTGACATTATCTATCAAAGACAAACACTCACTGAAGATGAGTATTTTACTTATACTTTAAGCATCCTTTAGTTTGCATGAGTACATTTAATGAGCCATCAGAAAATCCCCAGCACATCAAGACTGCTTTTTACATAAGCTAAGAGGACACTTATTTTATAACTAATCCCCACTCCATCTGTTGACACACTCAAACTGATGAATGCATCAGAAATGAGGAAACATTCTTCCCCCGTGTTCTCTGTTAAAAACCCGATTCTGCCAATTTGACCCGTCAGGAAATCAGGAGCTTCTAATTCTGCAAGCAACCCCCTGAGTCAGTAGGGATGGGTTTACTAGTGGAGCAAGGGTGGCAGAATTAGGTCATAAACAACTTGTACAAGTGTCTTTTTTGGAGGCATATGGTCATTTAGTAGCATACTAACAGTGGTGGTTTGGAGCTGGCGGTAAATTGTGCTTTTTCAGGACTGAATCTACAAAGCCTAAGCACCCTATAGGGCTACTTCTACAAAGTCTTTTACTTCTTGCTAAGTGTTTCTCATAATTTTTGCTTTTCAGAAATTGAGAAAGGAGGAATTTCTGGGAATGGTGGGCATAAATAATTCTGAAAGCCTGGGTCTGCTCCAGGGCTGCCTTACCACCATGATGTCTCTGGCTGTAAGTGCATAGTACTGAGACATCTTCTCCAGTTTTCAGCACAGAGCCCTCCATCTTTGCTGGAATGCAATGGATACCAAAAGACTACTTGATGAACATCGTATGTCCCCAGGAGGTCCTTCACAGAAGAGCTCAGAAAAACACTCTGAGGAACAGACCACATTAAATCATGCTTTTGGAAGAATTCTCTAGTTGCATGGGTTGCTGTCTTTATCAGTTTTCGTATAAGCTGTGCTCACTCAGTACAACCCAGGTAGTACTCACAATGCTTTATCCACCAGAAACACCCCCAGAGGAGCAGTTTATCCCAACATGTTTTACTCAGAGGGAGTCAGAGTCAGCACAAGGGCATGCCATTGCTTTGTTTTATGCTTAGGGCAGTAGTTTTCATGCTGCGGTTAAAAAAATCCCAACAGTCTGGGATCTACGCTGAAGGCACTGTACAATAGGCAACGAAGGCTGCAGTTCAGCACATGCTTTAGATCATCATAGGCCAGCACTTCTGGCAAAAAAAGCAACCCAGCTACTCATTTCTGTCCCCAAATTACCTTTTGCAATGTTCTGGCACAAATGTTTATGTGGTTACTTGGTAAGCCAGAATGAGGAGCTGCCCTGTCTGATTTGCTTTAGGTAGGTTTCTTTTCAGCCAGATTGGTACCCTGGTCCAGATCACTAAGCAGTTATAAAAATGGACATGCTCACTTAAATTATTCATCAAACAGCAGATTAAAAAAAATAGTCAGCCTTGTGTCACTAGGTTTAAATTCATCAAGTAGAAATTTAGATACACCAGCTTGTCATATCGAGGGTCTGCAAAGGGGAAAGTGTTGAAGACCATGTATATATAAAGCATGATATACACTCATGTGTATTTGCAGTCAGTGTTGCGATAGGGGACCTGCTCCCAGCAGGGAACATGGCAGCCTGTGGCAGTCACAGATCAAGAGCAGGCTACTGCCTGACACGCTAGTTATCTCCCACAGACTATTTGCTAAGAGAAGACAAATTAGTCAATAATCAGGAGCCAAGGCTGTCTGTAGTTAGACAGGCCTGTTCATTGCCTCTGTAAGGCTCCCAAGCGTCTCTCTATGGAGACAGGATGTCATTTGGTGCCCTGACTGGGCATTAGTCACGTACGCTGCACAAATACATCTAATGGGCCACCAGGGCATTCAGAAGGTTGGTTTTGTTAGGGAGCCTTTTAGTGTTCCCATGGGACATTTTTGCCCATAAGAGCTGCCAGCACCCTTGGGTTGTGGCCAGAGAGACGTGCCCTTCAGGGATGTGTCCACTCTAGAGTCAGTCACAGTCAGGTCCCTGATAACATTTTTCATAGTAGCTTTTTTCCTTTGCTTTCTTGGAGTAGTCTTTTAATAGAGAGAATACAGTTCAGATGAGATTGCCTGTTGCCAGAATTGTTAGTGGAAATATCAACTGTACCCTTCCATAGTTACATCATTTCCCCCTCACTTCCCTGTTGATTAAATGTCAGCTCCTTTCTTTGTTCTCTTCCAAAGGAAGCTAATTGTCTCCTCCAGCTGCAGCAGATCCCTTTGGCAGCACAAAGCGATGCTGCCCAGTGGTTTTACAAACCTTTCCAGCACACTGATCCTTCACCCGCTGCCTCCCCAGCCCTGCATGTGGCAGCCCAGAGAAAGGCCAGGCACTTCTCTTTTATGATATACCATATATATGCCACCACAGGACCCAGATGGCTAAGCAGATGAGAAAAGTGCAGCAATGACTGCACAGAAAAAATTGGTATAATACTGCTTGAAAACCAGAGGCCAAACTAAGCATTAAACATGATAGTGCACATAAAAGCCTGCAGCTTCTTAAGAATATTATTTGTAAATCTACCATTTTGTTGAAAATCTCCCTTTTCCCCTTCTAGTGTGGTTTATGTTTAGTGGTGTTTCCTAAAGCTAATGTTGGTAAATAATTTACAGTGAACAGTTTCACTTCACTTCTGTGCTATATGAAGTAGCTGGGGCCAGGTCCAAAGAGCACTTAGCAGCTTCCACAGGCATGTCAGTGAAATGCAAGCACCTGAGAAATCCCAAATATACCATTTACCTCACCAGGGTATCCCAGATACCCACCTGAAATGCCAAAATATTGCTTATGTGATTAAAGCATTACATTTTCACTCTCCCCAGAAGAACTGTTTTCTTATGTGAGCTAAGCAAGTACATGGGGGCACTCTCAAGTAGATATCTGGCTCTGTGACTAAGTCTCTGAGGTTTTATTAGGAGTACTCAAAGCACACTCTGCTGTCTCAAGTCATCTCTTGAGAAGAGGATCTACACTTCTTACATCATAGTTTACTGTCTAGAGCCCTGCCCCAGGATTTGGGTGTCCTGGCTTCTTAGCTGTAACCACAATCCCAACCAGGAGGAATGCTTCTCATCCCAAGATATAAAGCAGGAAAACATCTTATGGCTGTCATACTGGAATCTGGTCATATTGCAAAAAGAGTTCTAAGTCTGGAAGAAGAAGAGATGAGGCATGAGGAAGAGCGTAAATGACAGATAAGACACTCAACTAGGAGCATAAATAGGCTACCTATGTTTTACTTAAAGTGTCAGGAAAAATAACAGTCATCACCACTCTTTTAACACGTCAATGAATTCCCTTTGCTCTCTGCAATCCAATCCCTGTCTGGGAACACAAAAAAAACTTAGTGAAAAGTTGAAACTAGGAGAAGTTTTAATAACTGGAAGTGACACTGTATATAATTGGAACACTTCAGAAATACTAATGATGGGCATAGCACCCGCAGAAGAATGATCACATCTCATGCTGGTAAAATCTCTATGGATTTTCTCAGGACGGCAACGCAACTGGCATTCTACTCCAATCATTTTATGCAAGATGGTTTCAGAAGGGAAATGAAAAATAGCGTATTTAAGTGAAACAATAGGGGTGATGATGATTTTTCACTAATTAGGCAAGTTGTTATTTTGTAAGGGTTTAACATTTATATACCTCACAGAAATATGGGATAGAGTAGATGATCTAGTAATCCCACTTGGTCTTCTCTTGTACATAATTTATACATTTAGATCTTTGAAATTTGTAGTATAATCAGAATAGAAGGAGAGTTACATGTTTTCATTGAATTGCTGCGGTGTTTCAGTACAGCATATGTAAGGGCACATAGTGGAATGAGTGAGTGTCATACAAAGCGAAAAAAGGGAAGGCAGCATGCTGCGGCATATGGCATGTGCAACACTGATACTCAAAAAGATTACAAGGTCTTACTTGATTCTTCCGTTGTGGGTTGCATCGGAAACCTGACTTCTTGCAGTAATAATCATAGCAGATCATCAGCAAAAGAGCTGTATGTTGTTATTTTGAGCAAGTAGCTTTGCTTTGGACCTTGCTTAAGTCTCTTTTTTTTCAGAAACAGAAAAAAAAAAACTAGTTGTTGGAAGAACAAGGTTGATTTGAGACAAAATAGGAGAAGACCTCAGAGATAGTGATAGGAGATCAATGCAATATACATATTACATAAGGAAAATGTATACTGGTAGAGATCCACCTACCATAGTTTCCTCATGGGAAGTATGAGGCAGAAACCAAGGTAAATCAGTGCTTAGGTACTCCATGTTTACACCATGCTTTTTAAATGTGATTCAGCCAATAACCTGTCATTCACTAACTATAGCAGTCAATAATTCTCACTGATATTTTGTTCATGGTTCCATATTTGAAAAATATCTAATATTAGCTCAGCAAATTTGTATTTTCCTATTTCTTTGCCTTGAAATCCTGAGTCCAACAATCTCAATGAATGATTTTCCATTGCCTGAAACAAGGCTAAGACCCTACAGCTGTGCTTTTGAAAGTCAGAAAGACTCCTGTATTACATAAACTAATGGATCATATCCCACAGTC
This sequence comes from Aramus guarauna, assembly GCA_013400195.1. Lineage (NCBI taxonomy): Eukaryota > Metazoa > Chordata > Aves > Gruiformes > Aramidae > Aramus > Aramus guarauna. Next base: position 284,494 of record VXBL01008151.1, read on the forward strand.
CCTGAAGTGGAAGATTTTGCTCCTTCCAAAACAATTAAAAACTTCTGGGTTCAAGAGCTATGGTTCAGCTAGAACATCTTTTCTATAGCGACACATTGTGCTACTAGGAAGACTCAGAATAATCTTGAATATATCCATCTCATTGTAACACCTTTTGCTTGTTTTTTGTTTTACTGCTTTACATAGTTTATGCCATTTCCTCCAGTTAAAAAACCCCCACAACTTTACACATATGCACATGTGTATACATACGCACTTTCCGTTTTGTAGAACAGCTGAAAATAGCTCAAGGGACACATTTTGCCTTTATAGTCAGCTGATAATAAGAGCTAATGCTGTACTGGGTGCAAACAGAGTCTAGGTAATAACTCTTTCACGCAATAATACACACATATAAAGTTGCATGATCCTTCCTTGGTTAAGTTTTACGGTTACCTATCTTAGCTTGAAACACACATTGGCATAACCTGCACATTGGTTGATCTCCCTGTCATCAAATCCATTCATAATGTATTCCTTATTTGAACCTCTTCAGAAATGCAACTTGCCTGTTTCCACTTGCCCATCTGCAGCTGGGAGCAGGACCAATGATTGCAAGGAAATTGGTTTGTAGTATTGTGATGGGTAAAAATGAAAACCAAAGAGACTTGAATGTCACAGTCCATTTCCAATGAATTTAACAGAAGTAGACATGCATTATGGCAGGAAAACAGATTGAAATTAGTAGGATTTAAAGGGAGCATGAAGAGTAAACAACTAAGTGCCATAAACAACAAAATTGTACAAAGTCTAAGGGCCGTATTGAAGTCAAGGGAATAGAAATGGTAATTTAGGAGACTAAAGTCAGAGAAGGTGAATGTCTTCTCTGTATGAGTATTTGCAAGATGAAACTCCTTGGGATGAATCCCTTCTCACCTACTTTCTTTCCACTTGCCGTTGTCTCTGCCTCTAGTCACACAGACATTAATTTATGGGAAAAGGGAAAAAGTTATGGCCCTTCCTCTCTACCACCCCCATTGTTACAGCTTGGTGTGTTACGTAAGCTCCAGCTTAGGTGATATAGCCATGGAGAGATCATTTCCCTTTTCCAAGTCACCACTGAGGCTGGCCATGGTCCCCTCACATCTGGATCAAGTCACTATAAGCAGAATTTTCTGATATTAAGTGTCTGGCAGACTTTATTATAAAGCAGCATCGACAGTTGTGCCAACGGCACTGTCCTTCTCAAGAAACCTTTTGGAGTGCTCCATCATTAAAATACAGAAAGTAAAAACCCTGCTCAAGCTAACAAAGCATAGATTCAGTTAATAATGTGCAATATTGAAGAACTGATAATGAGACACTTTAGGTTGGGCAGTGATTATTTTCCAGTATTGGTAATTAGGGAGTCTTAGTAAATGAATGACGTCAAACTTCCTGCTAATTACATTGCCTTAGAAATTATTTTTAAAAGAAGAGAGAAAAGATGAGATTGTGTAGAATTAGTTTTTGCCTAAATATGAAACTGCAAAAGATCAGGCTCTACCAGTTGTTTTTCTATTTATTTATAACATACTTTTATTGGAAATAAAAATTCCAATTGATTGAGCAAGTACTATGATAAACCATTCTTGAACACATCATTGAAAAAGGTATTTGAACTGATACCTAGAAATATGCAAGTCTGTAAATTATTTTGCACATATTTTGGACTTGGTGAAATGATTGAATCAATAGTTTAAAAATTTAAAAATGAAAATGCTAAACAAAATCAATTCCACTGAATTTAATTTTGCACTACAAAAAAACCCCCAACAACAACAACAACAAAAACCCACAAAAAAACTTGAAAATTTGGAAATATGTTGTGTTCTTTGGATGTAGAAACATCCTCAGCACTGATGGTCGGACTCCTGCAGTCCTGTTTAGATATTGAATTACAAAAGAACAGAGGTGATCAGCTCCTCTACCAACTTTCCAAGGTAAAACAGTGATAGTGATTTAAATAGGGTAATCCTGAGGCCAGGATTAGCTTTGCTTCTCTGATTTTATGGCATGGTTGTTTTATCCGCCAAAAGTTGGTGTGCTTAGTTTCTTCCTTTTAAGAAACACAGCAGTGCAGTACATTGAACAATCTCAATCCTAGTGGTGTTAAAGTCTTGTTTGCTTCAAATTTATAGATATCATTTCATCTTTCTGAAAAACAACCATCACAGTCTAAAGCCAGTGTATGTTGTCCTTTTATCTTTATTAATTTTAACAGTCTAAAGCCAGTGCCTTCCATATATAATAATTTTGGTTTTATACATTCTATTTATCTTTATCAATTTTTTAAAAATCACTGAAATTGTTTGCAGAGTCTAGTGTTTGTTATGTATATAAAATTCAATGCATTAAACCAGAGTGTATTATAAGTAAATTGTGTATTCATACATGAACAGCAATCTTTGTCTTTTCTGAATAAAACTCAAAAGGTATATTCACTGCATAGTTGATATTAATCTTGTGATTTCCCATTAGATTTTAGTGCAAGTGTGTCTTAGCTCAGTTAATAATTCACATTCCCTTGGGTTTCTAGGATGAGTTATTTCATAATTGAAAAAATGCAGATGAGCTTAACAACAAATAGCAAGGGCAGGTGCTGTCGTTTTCATATTTCTTTAGGAAGGAGACTATCACATTAAACAGAGAACAAGGGCTTCAGCTATATCCAAGTAGCTAATCTCTGTAATCCATCCATTCAGTTTATCTACCTCTCTATAAATTAAAGCAGTCAATAACATGGTGCGAGCTTTTGAGCACTACGGGGAAGAACATAAAACATTTAAAGATGTCATTCACAAAAATTTTATTCTTAAGTTTGTAATTTAGTGTCATGCAGACAATGACAGAAATCACATAAATTTTCAAGTATGCAAGTGTTTAGAGATTAGTTGACTCAGTGGCTTGCTGGTTAAAATGGAGGCTCTGTCACTCATAAAACTTGCAGGTAAAGACAGAGCTACCCACATTTAATTAGCCAGTAATTCTAGCTTAATACAATAACATTTATTGATGCTGTATTCAAGAAAGGATAAACAAAACAAGCTTCCGAGAAGTCATCGGATGAATGTATTTATGATTTCACCAGTATTCTACACCACAGTCATGGTAATAAAATTAATAGCAACAGACATACTGAGTAAAAGGCAAAAACAGAGAAAGAATGAGAACTGTAAGCCACCAGGTGCTTCCTTGGTTTATGATTTAACCCAAAGGTTTCCACTGACACTTCCTACCCTCTTCTAGTGATTTTTCTGAAGAGCGTTGGGGGCGCAGTGCATCACAGGCAGAATGTTTCAGATCAGGTTGTGGATTTGCTGTTGTAAGCAGATCTGTAATTACCAGAGTCTTTCTAATTTTATGGAGAAAGAGTCACAGGTCTTACAAAGCAATATAAATCCCATGGGAGGTAGCATTTACAGCCCCACATAATTAAGGGGATCTGGCTTATTTCCATAGCTGAGTCACTTATCCATTTTACAGTCCTTCTCTCTCTAAATAATAAAGGAGAAATATGTTGCTGAAGTAGGTCTGTCAGGAAAAAAATGTGGTGCAAAAAAGTGAGGTGAAGTTAGTACACAACTTAAGGCCACATCTACACTAGAAAGTTTTAATAGGAGCTGCCATCTATTTTCTGAGTATATCTATCTAATATTTATATTCTTTGAAAATATCTTTCTTCAGAGCATTTGCTTCCACCTGTGTGGTGCAGGTTGCCTAGACTGGCAGAAGATACAGTTTACGGTTTGTAGAGAGGCATCCCTTATTCCCCATTTGGGTCCATGTCTGAAAAAAAAAAATGGAATAATAATATTACTTGCAGGGAACTCTGAGATTTTGCGTCCATTTCCTATTACCTTACTTGTCCCACATCATGATCTCTATTTTTCTTTTTCTGTATTTTTTAAAAAGTCCTGCAGCTTTACACCTAGTAATTTTCTCAGTGTCAGTCTCTGTCACATCATTGCTGTGTTCCTGGGAGAGACAATATTGAGCACACTCATATCTTTTTCAGAGCTACAGTACCTGGCACTGCCAAGCTGTGAAACTTTAACTATTACCTTAGAGGTAGTCCATCATGTTACATCCTACTGATCAATCAAGATAAGAAATTTTCAGATGACTACAGTCCTGTAATTATCTGGCAATCATGTTACAGACTTCTAGTACTGAGACAACAAAATAAAAGTTCTGTAAAAGAGACAACCACAGTAGAAACATAAAACTACACATTGCTGTCAGGCAGTATGTGATTAGTTTAGAGGCAGTTAATCTTTGCAAGCTGGCGAGAAGTTGAAAGAGAATTGCCATCGCTCTTGCAGAAACTCTGCTTCTGGACAGAAGAGAATGTAAAAGTAATGGGCTTGTTCAAAGTGGGAAAATATTCTAAAACCTGGTATCTAGCGCTTTTAGCTGGTGAAGTAAAAAGGTAGAGATCGTCTCTACTTCCTGCTGCCCATATTATTTTTTGCTTTAAGTGTTCTCTGGACAGTATGGAGACAGACATGATACCAAAAGTGGAACTTCAGACTCTCCCTGTGAGAGTCCTAACCACTAATCTCGAGTCACACACGCTCTTGCACTCTGACTTTCTGGTATCATAAATCTTGCGCTCCTACCTGCACTGGCTCAAAAAAGTAATGCAGAGCTTTTTTTGTGGATGCAGAAGTGAAACTCTACTTGCCAAGAGAATTCTGACATGAAGTAGATTAAGGTAACCCCAGATGTGGATAGACCCAGAGCCCTAGGCTTTTTAGGTTGCTTGGACTTAAGCCACTGAAACCTGACTAAATCCTGGATTTGTTGGTTGCATCTCTTTTGACTCTGAACAACTAGCTGTAGAAAATAGTGACAGGACTAAGAACTCAATCCAGATCTACTTTTTATCAATGAAGTTTTTAATTTCTAGAGCCAACTTCTTAACAACTCAGAATCTTTCCAGTTTACATCTCATGTTGTGCACATAGCTAAGATTGTTCAAAATCAAGCTTGTATTTTCATTCACATTTTGTCATCTCTTTTATATCAATACTGTTATTTGATTTTTCACAGTCTAGCCCATCTTCAGCCAAAGCCGCTTGCTAATGTACCTAATACATTCCCGTCTTGTACAGCTGAGAACCTGTGTAAGTGATACTGCTTTATTTTATGTTACAGGGGAAGGTTGTAATCTAGGGCTTTGTCTGCTGAGGCCATGAAGAACCAAGTTTGCAATGAATAAATATAATGGAAAAACAGAAGCCTCAGGACTATTCTGAGAAGCATTTATAATCCATCCTAAAGACAGACTACTAGAGTGTGACCAGTGAATACAATCTATGGCAAAGAGAGTCTGAGTTGCTACCTTTAACCTTCTCAGTATCATACATTCAAATTAGCTTCTCCTACTAATTTTTTTCTCTCTCTAGTTGCTCTAGCTTTGCAATGAAAAAAGGTAAATCAACATATATTGTGGGAGCTGTGGAAACATCAGAATGCAATTTTCACCAAATATAAAAGGGATTAAAAAACTTGTTCTCAATATTATTTTAATGGGACTACAACTGAATTATAAATTGTTAGCTAATACAAGTAAATGGAATGAAACAGGGTAAAAAGCAGTTGAGCAGCTGCTGTAGGTTTCATGCCACACCCTCTCTAAAACACACTAATAAACATCTTATATACATTTTAAAAGGCAAAGTGAATCCAGACTTTTCATACGAGCTCACATTTTGGACAGGTACAAGGAAGTGGTCAATGTTTCAGTCTGCGTGAAAAGGTTCCTTTGAAGAGAGCTTTGCTTGTGCATACTATATTCCAGTGAAACTCCTACAGAAATGAGTGACAACCATTATAGACAAGTGATTTGGCTAGACCGCTGTCTAGCCAAGTAACTGGAAAACAAAATAAAGATTCAGCAATATTTTTCCTGTAATTCAAGCATTGAAGTACATGAAACACTTATCCGGAGGGATGTTCAACGGAAGCTGCTGAGTACACTCCCTCTTGTACTCAAGTGCAGCAAAACAAACCACTACAGGAGAAAACATGGTACACTCATTTCATGGAGTAAGTGGAACACGGCAAAGGAAACTGTAGGAAGGAGGGAAATGATCACTTTTTACTAATTTCTGTAACTGCTGTGTCACCATGGCAGCATGAACAACAGGCAGGTGCTCTCAATTAAAGTAATACTGCCGCCTGAGATGGAGTTGCATCTAAAATAATGAACATAAATACTTGCAGGCTTCCCTAACCTTGAAATGGTTCAGAATAAACTTGTGGAGGAGTTGAGATGATTTTATTCACCAGCACTGCTTTGAACTGGATCCAGAGAGTAACTCTCCATTGATTAAGACATTTACCAGAATGCTGCAGGGGCATATCTCAAATGTTGTGGCATGGTGCGGTTTTCTGCCTTATACGCTCACTAAACAATTCAGATAAAATTACTAGCAAACTGCATTTGATACAGGCGCTACTGCTTTTTTTCCTTGGTGCTAAGGAACAACTGACAGATTAGCAGTCTGGCAAGGGGTATCTCTGTATCGCTAACACAATGCAATACTGTGCAGAGAAACCCAGGCTGAAACAGCTACCTTGTTTACCAGGTACTATGTTAACTTAGCCTTCCACTCCATGTTAATTATCTTTTCTGATGAACTACAAAAAGTGGGAAAACCTTTCAAGATTACAAGGCAGCAAAAATGGAAAAAGCTAGTCAAAGACAGAGTAGCACAATGAGGCAGCTACACAGCTAGCTGGTTTCCATCAAGATCTCAGTCTTATGAAGTGTTTGGCCACTAAAGATAAATATCTCGTAATTTTAGAAGCAAGTATATCAGTTGGAACCCAGCAGCATTTCATGAATTAAGAAATCAGGCTGTTCTCTTTTCCTTGAAACCATGAAAATTGTCTTGTGACCTTGTATATTACAGTTTATAATTCAATACATATTTACATGGGTCCATCTATGTTAAGCGTCTGTTAAGTGAAGTTTCACTTTTGCTGAATGACAGAGTATCTTTGGCAATGGAGGTTAATACCACATGCCTACCAAAAGAGTTTGCTATGGCCATTACTATCACACTGAAAGCCAAGGGAATCCACAGTGGCCAGGCTATTAAGTGTGATTTAACTGTGTGATACCAGAGAATGATGCTTTTATAAGTATGCCTGCTGCATGCTTTTAAGTAAAGATATAGTCACATTGCCAGCCATCACTCTGAGCTGGATTTCTTTAATTAAATGTAGACGTTATTAAAGAGTTAAAAGTTAGTAATTGTCATTTGCAATCATTCAGAGTTTTCATAATTAAGATTACATTCCCATTATTATCAATGGAGAGAAATAGGCTTTATCTAACCTTTGACTCTAAGAGGGGTTGAGGTGTCTAGGTCAGAAGGAGATACAAGTGTTGCAGACCTGGATTCAACAGATCTGCAGGGTTCACCAGCTGAATCCTCTCTGGTCTGCCTATTCCTCCCTATTCTCCTATTCTACATTGTGTAACAACCTTTTCTACTATTGCAATATTTACATCTACACTGTATTTGTTGTATTCTGCAAGCTAGTCTTCATCTTTACACCTTCACTACTGTAGAAAGCAAAGGCAATGGGATGGAAAGCAAGAAAGGAATCTTTTGTCTTTATTGAACAGTACTGCCTCTCATCTCTTTAAAGATAGCTCTTTCTTTTTGTCCGTGGTTATCCACTCATGCGAATCAGCAAACACCGTATCAGCCTAACACGAATCATCAGAACCCTATATTCACCTGAGTCATATGAGTGGATAACCAGAGTCAAAGAGAAAGAACTCTCTTTAAAGCTGTCAGTTGCCACTGTGCAGAAACAAATGGGATCACATCCGTAGCACTCTTGCCAATCCTTTCTCCCCCTGCAGCAACTGATACACATATTCATAAATACTCCAGAGGATTTAACAGCTCATACCACGCATTTACCCAGAATGCAGAAATGAGCTATACAGTTTTTACTTAAGAGAAAGACACTCTTTTCCTTGTTTCTATTCCTCAGAGTGCCACACTGCATCTGACAGAAAGAAGATTTCAGCAATCCATACTTAACAATAAAGCCGTCTGATGTGCTCCAAGAACTGAATTCAAAATTAATTCACAGAGAAACTTTGCAGAGCACTGAGGCTGTGTTTGTAGGAGATGCGCAACATGAAATACCTGCCACCAATGCGGGTGTTGGTTGGTCCTAACCCAGTGCAACGCAGTGGTGCTAAACCAGAAGACCTCCACCCTGCAAAGCCCCAGAGGGAGACCTTTAGTGTTCCTGGGATAAGCACAGGGATGGGGGGTTGAACCTCCTCGTAACCTTTATTTACCAGTAGCTTCATCTGCAAAGACTTTGTATTTGTCTTTAACTGCTTTCTGGTTTGATTTTTCAAATATGCTGCTAGGTGACTGTTATTACTCCAGTCTTTTCACCAAATTCCTTAAATATATTGAGTGACATTACAATTCTCAAAAAAGACTATGAATGAAATTAATTTGATTTTATGTAATTCAAATTCAATCCACATAAGCCTGAACATTTACAACAGTTCAAATTAGAGTGATTGCAATTTTAATTCCTTTATCTTTGCTTTCTGTCACAACAAATTAAGTTAGATTTGCTGGTTTGAGATTTTTATGGCTTTCTGTGTTCTTGCTACTTAAATTAAAGACCATTCTAATCCGTGACATGATGTCTAACAACCTCAGAAATGAGTTATGACATCAATAGGATTATGCTTTTATGCAAACAATGGCAAGTCAGAATCAATAAGGCATTCCACAATGTTATCAGCAAAAAGATAGAAATATGAGCAACATTTGAGAACTTAAATACAAATAGAAGACTAATATGAATATATGTATATTTTCACTTGGTATTTTGGAGGTTGTAATTACAATTTTAACCTAATAAATGAGTAATGGATTGATATATTCAACAAATTAAACCTCTTTTGTAGAATAACCACAAAAAGACAGATGTGGTTTCAGAAATATTAATTATTCAATTTATAGTGCTTGTCTGGTTTGTTCTGAGCTTGATTTATGTATTATTTAGATGTAATGGGTCAGGGAAGATATATGTTATGGTTCCTACTCTTATCTGGGTAAGCAGCTTCGCAAAACTTCTGAAGAACACATTTGAATTTGGTAACGGAATGTGTGTTTTCTATGATTACTTCCAAAATGTGAAAAAAAAAATTGCAATGCTTTTGCCATTAAAAAAAAAAAAAAAAAAATTGCTTGAATAATTAGCTATGCCCTTTTAAAATGTATTTCCTACTTCCTTTGTTCACGTTTGGCTTGCTAAGATCCCTACCACAGAAAAAGCTGTCTAGGTTTATGTGGCATTTTTGTGATGTGTACAACACCGCTATGTTTTATCAGCAAGCACAATGACAGATCAGGTGTCCTCTGCTTGTAGTTACATGTCAGTGCTCAAATGATGGATAATTACCAGTGACAGACCCAAGACTGGAATGGGAGGAATCAAGGGTCAGGAGAAGAGATGGAAGTGACAGTGCAGAGCACTCAAGGCAGCGGGCTTAGAGACAGGCAGCAACAACAAAAATCTGTACATAGGCCACATTATATATTTATGTTTCCAGGAAATGCGATATCATAAGCTAGAAGCTGCTCGTTCTGCTCATATTTGTGGTTTGTGGTTCAGAAATTCTTGACAAGGGGGAAATCATCGCTTTCTTCTTGCCTGTCTACCTGGCAGCAATTAGCTACAGCTGAGTGAGAGGCATTTCTGTAACCGCAGGCAATGGTACTTGGGAACCTTGTCAGGGAGTTTTTTCCATTGATAGCAGAGGAGAGAGTAACACTTTCCAGTTCTAGGAATGTAATAACTTTAGGATTACAACTTACTCATAAGGACAGACAATCTTCATGGTATAAATATTGTTTTTTTTAAAAAGAGAATTAGCAAAAGGTTGTATAGACTGTTCGCCATGAGCTGTGAGATAACCCTGCCTGATCAACAGGGAAGCAGAGCTGCAAAGGTGCATGTGGTGAAACTCCAAGTTTCTAAATTCTACTGTGCTGAAACTCCAAGAAAAAACATGTCCCAGGACTTGCTGGCTTTGAGCTGAAGAAACAACCTCTTGAGAAAAGATGGAGCTGATTGAAAACACAGCGCTGGTTTTACTGACAGTTCCTAAACAAATATGAATATCTTCCTTACTTGGGCTACTTGATCCAGCACATGGACACTAAAGAGACTATTTGGAAGAAAAGCCATTGACAAAGTTGTCTTTTGTACTCAATACCTGTATCGTGGCTGTGCACTTGCTGGGCACAGAGGTTGCTTCTGGCGAGCAGAGCTTGCCAGTAGTTTGCCAGCAGTACCAAGTAGAAGGCAATTGGTAGTAAAATCCTACTGTTATCCTGCTTTTGTGATCTAATTAGTCCAGTTTGCCTAGGCAGGTGCGAGTAGGAACTTCTGCCACAGTCTGAAAAAATGAGGGTGCTTCTGGTGTTTGCATGCTCTGTGCATTCTCAACAGGACCCAGCTTCCTGAGAAATCCACATAGGCACATGCTATGCAGATGTCCACTTAAAGATGTCATGGCTTACGTCTAATATGACAAAAAGACTTAGCTAGCGGAGCTTGTCAGAAATAGCAAATATTGTTACAACCCAGAATGCAAAGCATGAATAAAGAGACTGAATACCATAACCTCCCAAAAATCCATCCCTGCTGGTAAGTGTGAATATCTTTCACTGAAAATCTCCACAAATGTCAAGCATTTCCTCAGCAATAAAGCTAGTAACTCCCCATGCAGAGGAGTGCCATCATTTACTAGCTGAACAAAAGAAGGCAGAAGAAGGTTTGGGAGGGTGATGACTTTCCCTGTGACTTCTGCAGTTTCCCTCCATGTGAATTCCTCTGCTTCTTACATCCTCGCCTTGTCACCATCACTTTGTAATCTTAGATAAACCAGCTGCCCTTAAGCTCTGTGGAGGAAGGAAGGCAAACCAAAAGACCCTGGAGTACCAAAGCTGTGAAACCGGAGGAAGTTGCTTGCTCGACTCGATCCCTTCTCGCCTTCCTCCTGAGAGCCTGCCGTGGGACACAGCCAGAGCACCCGCAGCTCATGGGCTGCCTTGAGGCTGGGGGACCTCCAGGCTGGGGCTGCCTGCTGCATCTGCTCAGTGCATGCAGCTGCCTGCCCCACAGCTGCCTGCCCCACAGCTGCC
>VXBL01008151.1:295803-310757 GCA_013400195.1 Aramus guarauna
GCTGCCTGCCTGCTAGCTCCCTGCCTGCCTGCTAGCTGCCTGCCCCACAGCTGCCTGCCCCACAGCTGCCTGCCTGCTAGCTCCCTGCCTGCCTGCTACCTGCCTGCCCCACAGCTGCCTGCCTGCCTGCCCGACAGCTGCCTGCAACGCAGCCCCATCAGCCTCTCCGCTGGGTCGGGTGAGTGCAGGCTGTGATTGCTGCTGCTTATCGCAGACTTAGAGACGTCTTTAAAGTTAGCAAATGGGAAGGAGAAAAGAGGCTTTGAAAGCATTGCCTAGCAGTATGGAAAACAATACGTAAGTCGAACAACAGTTTTACATGTAGGAGTGCTAAAAAGGGACTATCCTTTAATTTTATGGCCTAAACACATAACTCGGAATCTGGGAGATAAATATCCCTGCCACATGCCAAGGGGTAGAGAGAGCTACCATTAAAGAGGAAAAGGTAAGCTGCTGGAGAAAAAGAGAGAATGATAGTCAAATTAAGAATATCTATTAATTAGCACTATTTCAACGGCAAAGGATTTCAGATAGTCCCTTCTGGAAACTCTCAAAAGTAACTGGGGAGTGTTTCAGTCAGTTATCTCTCCATAACACAGGTTAAAAGGGATATTCTTTACATTGTTCCTCTTATAATTGTGGTCAGTATTTTTATTTCCCTTAATTTTGCTGGTTTATGTTAATATCTTCTTGCTTTTTATTGATTTCATTCTCAGAATTTAATTTGCCTGAGAAGATTTATAGTGTGACTCTCTTACATGCATTGTATCTTATCCATCATCGTTAGAACTGGGTTTACTACTGTGAACTATCATTAGCACCTAATATATAAAGGTGTAAGGCAGAAACTTCTTTGCATATTTTGAGTTACTTTTTTAAATGTTTTTTTCCTTATTTGCATAATTGCATAACTTCTTGGAGATAAGATTTCTTTTACATCATTAAATTTCCTTTTGCTCATTGCTCATCTATCCTAAATGAAATTCACTTCATTCCCAAACAGAGCAATGTTTAGTTGTTGTTTTGCTTTTATTAATTGTTTCATGACCCCTAGGGATACTTGTTTCACTCTCATCTATGCAAAGTGAATTCTAACTATGTTGTGTTTTCCTAAAGGCCATAATAATTTAATTAAAGCTGAGAAGATAAAACCAAAACTTACTAACTGTATGCATAAGCCAGTTTCTCATTGCTGGAAAAATATGATCTTCAAAGAACTCTTTTTTCAACAACAGAAACTTCAAGCAGAATAAAGAGGACGCGGCATGTTAATTTTGTGATATAAGGGAAAGGCTGATTGGAGCTTACAAGAAAGCTCACACGTGGAAATGTGTACGGGTGCGAGAAGCTGAGCTTCTGTGACCAACAGTTGTGAAGACAAAAGCTCTCTGCATTTTGGACTAAGATTCAGGTCCAAAATCTTCTAAAATAGGAGGATTTTCTTCCTGTCTTGAAGATGAAATATTCTGTCCTGAAAATCTTCCACCCATTTTCTTTCAACATAACATCCCCAGGTGATTTTCTTTTGTTTGGCGTTTCACTTCATCTTATTTTGGTTACTTGTCATCCCATTTTCCCTTGATTACAGTGTCCTCTGCTGCTCTCCTGTATCTCCTGTGGTTTTCAAAAGGTGAGAGAAATAAAATTGAATTTAGTATCCCACTGAAGAATTTTCACTTGCAGTTAGAAGAAACATATGCTCCTTTTAATGTGTATATAAGTCAAAGAACTAGAAAAGTGTGGTTACAGAATGCACATAATCCTATGGTGCTATTTGGCAGAATCCATTTTCATAGAAACACATTTAATCTTTAAAGATATCCTGACACATTTATGATTTACTTAAAGATTGTCCTGATAGCCTTACTAGTCTTCATGTAAACTCTCAAGTAGACATTAATTTTCATTAGCCCCTGTATGATTTTGACTGCCTCTTAACTCTTGCGATTGAGAAACAATTTCATCCGCAGCTACTGTTTGAAAAAAACATTTATTCTGAAGTGCTCCACATCAAATTATGTCATTAAAATATGAAGCAAAAAGAGCTCATAGCTGAGTTTGACCTGATGTCCTCAGGAGTACCACAGCCCTAGCAACTTCTAAACATCTCTCTTTCCTGGATATCATTTAGGAGAAAATTCCTGGCTCTTTTCAACTATGGCAGCAAACTGGGGAGTCAGATTGAGGAGGGAGGCCTGGTGTGCTCCAGCACGTCACCTGCCCCAGGTGGTGGGCGGCAAGGCAAGGTGTGCGGTGCCCTGTTGAGCCTCCTGCCCTGCCCCACCACGTACAAATACCTTTGAGGATCTCTTATCATATACTTCAGAGATTTTCAGTTATTTTAAGCATAACTTTCTCAGGTAGTATGACCATTTATAGAAAATTTGACAAACCTGGGAGGTTTTATATATGTTCTTTGTTCCATGTTTTCCTTTCAAAAATTCAGATTGGTGTTAGCTGAATATGACAACTGGCTGGAATATCACTATTTTCTGATTTCCCCATGCACAGAATTACAGATTTTATATTTTCTAAGTGGAAGAATTTTGGTGTGTGGTTTCTGCTGTAAGGGAACAAATGCAAATTTTTTTAAGAAGGTCCTTCACAGTTTCTTGAGACAGATTGGTCTTCGAGTTTGGCCATAAGGTGGGTGGCCTAGGTAGTTTCTTGTTGGGGTTTTTGGAGGGTTTTTTTCTTTGTTTACTTTTCTGATTTATCATCACTGAAAGCATTATGAGCCCACGCATGTCTTTCACATTTTGAAAACTACAGGAGATATAGGAGAGCAGCAGAGGTCACTGTAATCAGGGGAATATGGGACATTTAATACATTAGGCATTCTCTGAAATGAAATGAAATAACTTCCATTTTTTCAGAGCTTTTTTTTTTAAACAATGGCTTAAATTATGTAATATGTGAATGGGTAGCAGCACTGTGTGCAACAGGAATTGCACTTGTTTAAGTTAAGGATGAATTTGGTCCGCTCATGACAATATACAGGCCAGTGCAGTGCATGCAAAAAAAATTTCCCTTTATCACAATATATTGCCTTTCAGACCTAAGAAAAGTTGTTATCTGGAGAACCTCACATTTTTCTAGTTATGAATTACCATGTACAAGCATTGATTTTGGGGGACATTCATTTTATGCCATTATTGAAGAAAGGCATTTCAGTCTTTCCCTTCTTCACAAATCCTTTGTCTGGCCTGTATAACAAATATTTTCATATGATCAGGCTTTAAGTGCTGTCACATTTTCAGTGTTAGATTTTCTACATGCTGTTTTCTTTATTGGATTCATTTACCCACATAATTCAGACTCTAAATTGCAATTTATTTAGATCGGGGACTGACCTGATAGTTAGGGATTGTGATTCAAGCCATTAGATATTTTTCTGTCCAATATTCAGCTCTCATTTGCCAATATCTCTTTTTCTAAGTATATATTTAAAACCCTTTCATTTACTGATTTACTTTTGGCTTCCTATATGAATTCATACTGATCTAGCTACCTTAATCAATAATTCATTATGCTCTGGAGTGGAATTCTTTTTTTTTTTTCTTGGCTCCAATATACGAAAACAAAATGAAATAAGAAAAAGAAAAATTTATGGCCCCAGATGCGTTAATTGAAATTAAATTGTATTTTACTGAAACTGTTCCTATTTGAAGTTGAATATTCCCATGGCAATTGAAATGGCCATACGTTTTAAATGTATATTACTAGCATCCCTTTTGAGGTAGACTTGGCACATGGGTTACAAAGCAGAGTTGCAATTTGGCTTTTGTAGTTTGAGGAGCCCATGTGCAGTTTAGGGATTCTGTTTGATATGGGAACTCTGTGTGATATCCATGTGACCGAAAATTTCATTTGGAAGAAAATACAGGTCCGTTTGCTTCACTTATTTGATGGCATTGTTCCAATAAAATGCTGCAAACCACAGCGATTTGGTGCAAACAATCAAATTCCAGGAAAGGTGCCTGATCCTCTGCCCATATGGCATCGTGCTCAGGTAAGGATCTCTCAAGCCTGATGTCTAGAGGTCAGGCAGGCACACAGTAGATCGCTCAGTAAGTCAGACCATGTGTCTCATCTGACAAAGGATGTATTTGTCAGGGCATCTGAGGAGAGCAAGAAGAAACAGAGCAGAAGGAAACCAGCTGCACAGGAGACAGAGAGAGTCCATGATTTGAAGGAGAAAAACAATGAAAGATGGGGATAGCAGACTCTTTGAAATTACAAGGTTCAGAGAGAAAATGATACCCAAGAGTGGTGATAACACTGGTTTTCATTTGTGTATTCCTTAGCTCAATAGTGATTAGGTTTTGGCACCTGTAGACATCTTTGGTATATGTTCGCTTTAGTTATGACGTGTGTCTGAAGAGGGGATGTTTGAACCCAAATCTCCCAGAATACCTTCAAGATCTCAGAAGAGGTATTCTTAGGTTTCAGGGCAGCCCACACAGCTCCTGAATTACCTAAGCTGGTGACGCGCAGGACCTGGTGGTTGCTGTCGCCCTCGCCAGCTCTGCCCCTCCACCCCGCCGTGCCTGCCCCACAGCGTGGGAGCCGAAGGTAAGCCTCCTCCGCCCTCCTCGCGCCGCAGCTTGCAGCCTGGCACAGGTGTGCAAGCACACATTGCCGGAGCAGCGTGCCATGGGGACCTAGGGAGAGCTGTGGGTAGGGAGGGGGCGGAGACGAAAGGTTGAAAACTTTGCCACTGGTATTACACCACGTGTTAATGCACTTTCTATTGTACAATAGGGCAGAGATCATGTTTTCACTCAGCCCACACTATTGCTACTGCAGGATCACGCCCAGACCTGATTTTTTTATTTTACAGGTTTTGTAAGAGAAAATCATGCTTTAAAGTTCCTCCTTGGCAGGCACAGCATCAATCATCCAGCGAGTTGTTTGTCTTCTCCTCACTGCTGAGATGTTGAGAGGGATTCATCAAGTATTAATAAGTCCTCTAGGCTGCTTGCCGTGAGCTATAAAACTGCAGCCTGTAATTCCATGCTTTGAAAAGAATATATCTCTCTGTCTCAGTATATGTTAAAGGTGCTCTTTGAAATAATTAAAGAGCAGAAAGACAGGATATGGCCAAAATGTTAAAAACAAGAGCCCAGTAGTTACCCATGTAATTCTTCAATTGCTTTGCTGAAACCTTTTCATCTCTACCCATGAAAACACCTCTACACAGATGTGCCAGACAACATAGGCACATAATATCTAAAAAAAACCCGAACTGGTGAGAAGCAGCTCTAGAACACACTGCCCAGTGGAAGAAAAATACTTTGTTAATGCGTAATAGGTATGGCTTATCATACTGGATACAAAGATGCTCTGAAGATATAGCCTCTTTGGGCTTATTAAGTTGTTTGATAAATCATCAAAAGGCAATTAAAAATTCTAATGTCCTCTGATAAATAGGCTTGCAAAAAAACACCCATTAATTCAAAGTTCTACTTGTGAGAATGATGTCTGCATGGTCATGTGTGTTCACCGATCACAGCACAGATGAAGAGAGCACATCTGAATAGAAAGCATAATGCCTCAAAAGCTGGAAAATCAATCAAATGGGGGACAATAAAGATGGCAGAGGTAGTTTCTCTTTATATTTGAGTACAATGTAGAGGTTAGAAATGTGATTCTGGGATCAGAGCCACAGGGTGCTCTGGGGAAAATATATGTATTAGTGTTCTCTTTCTGTAACATTATTCAAAATCTTCCTGTCTCATTTCATTTGCACAAAATATAAATGTGGGCATAATAAACAAAGCATTCTGGGGTTTACTCTGTTTATTTCCTTACTCCCAGTAAACCTTCTTATCTCAGTGAAATTGCTGTTCAGACAAACTGCCCTTGAGGAGCAAATCAGCCTTCAGAGGAATGCACAGAAGGCAAGTGAAGTTCTAGTTTCTGACGGCCGAGTGATGCAATAGCTGCTATGCTGTGGTAGCATATTGCCAAAAAAACGGGGTAGCCAACAACCAAGATTTTACCCCAGGACCAGGTAGAAGGATGGAGTTAGTAGCAATATTTAACATGTTTAGATTTCTTAACAGTAATTGGATTAGTGCTTATATAATTCGATTAAATCTCAGACTGCTTATGTTTTCTTTAACTACTCCGGTAGCACTCTCATTTTGAAACAGTCATCTGAAGGAGACTCTTCATAGAATAGGAGCAAAATGATCCTCTCCCTGGGATCCAATCACTGCTATGAATATCCCATCATTGTAAAAGCAGCATGAGAGGGGCCTTGATAAAATAAGAACACTTTGAGGATGCTCAGTAAAATAAAACCAGCTTATCTGCTGGAAAGAATATAGTAATTCAGCCCAAATTACAGATCTGGACTTTATTTTCTGTTACTGACTTGTGCTTGGGGACAAAAGTTGTGGGTTTTTTCTTCATGTTTGTAAGGTTCACAGTGCATTAGCAGTAGTCAAGAAATCACAAATTAAATTTTTAATCAGCATATTGGTCATTTAATGCAATTTGTAAGTAGTTTCAGCATTCTACAACACAAGGATGACTACAGATTAGATATTGGTTATCCATCACATTTTATGGCCCTTTATGTGAATAAATGACAACGGTATTCTAAAGGTCAAATGTGAAATGTAAGAGGCAAAACCCGCCAAGCATATTTTCTTCTTGTTGAACATTTTGTTTGTGCTTTGCATAAGTTGCCCTAAGGATTTCTTGCTGTCTTTGGAAAGTCAACAAGCAAACAATTTGAAAATGATTAATATTGATTTTACAGAATACACTGCAGTTCTGCTAGAATTCTTCTGTCTGCAGCAGAAAGTCATATTTATTGTTTTGAACAGAGGACAATTAATATAGTAAAAGTTAACCCAGAAATATTGGTCTAGATTATTTCATTATTTTAAATTGCTCCAGCTACTTCTGTTCCACTGGTTTTATGAGTGTAGCTGAGAAAAACTATTACACTTGGCAATCTCATTAGGGTTTCAATCAAAGTTTAGTCAGATGAACACATCAAGGAACAATGTACAGCAGACATCAAGGAACAATGTACAGAAAGTGCCGGTGTTCCTGAGATTGATGCTGATGCCTCACAGCACCTTGCTCAGGGTGACTTTGGCTGCAGCGATGCAGACACTGGACTCGGTGTTGTGTGATTGCAGATTGGCTCTAAATACCCTCCCGGGGAATGTCTTTTGCAAGGAGAGGGGTGTTAAGGGAGAGTCAGTTGCTTCCATGTTCGGGGCAGCAAGCACAAAACTGTTTGAGTAGATGGATGTCCTCTTTCCGAAACTTCCTCGCTGGGAAAGCCCTAGCGCAGCTTTGTACTGACTCAGCTGCCGTTGCCAAGTGCTGGTGCCCTAAATGCAAAGGCAGGGCCCACAGGCAGAACTGACTAACAGGAGAGAGCCAGGGCTGTGGATAGTTTGCTGCTTTTGCATTAGCCCAAGGGAGACCATCAACAAGGATTCACTCTGTGGACATGAAGTCTCTGTGTGGCCACGGGCCCTGGCATGTTTTAGAACAGGCTTCACCTGCCCCGGTCCTGGCAGCTGAGAGGCTTTGGAAGATATTGCAAAATCCTGATGTAGCTTCCCACAAACATCGGGTTTTATTTGTTGGTTTTTTGTTTTGTTTTGTTTGTTTTGTTTTTCCCTCCCTCAGGAACACTGATGACCAGCTAACAGCTTAAAGTTTGGTTTTGCTAATTCACTTTTCCATGAAAATTCTTTGAGAAGATAAACAGTTGCTTATAGCTTAATTTAAACAAGGTTTAGTTCAAACCTTTAGCTTTCACGGGAGCTCCTTCATATCCTTTAGGGAACAGGCTCTTGATAGCGCTACCAACATCCATCAGTTTCTCCTGTCATCAGTTGAAGGAAAGAGTGTAGACCTAGTGCTAAGTCAAAGTAAAAAGAATAATCTGCTGGCTCAAAAAAGAAGCCTTTTCTGTGGAAATCTATTTTGTCTGTGGGTTTTCCAATGTAATTGTAGATTTACACAACCTTTGCATTGGATCACAGTTCAAGAAGTAGTACTTGCAGATAGGCTTATTGCAATTTTACAGTGACTATTGAAAAATCATTCTTTCTGTGAAGGAAGGATCCATCCTCCTTGACTGCTTTCTGTCCATTTTTGATCTGTTTCCTTCAGGAAAGATATATAAAGGACAATAGTAATTATATAATATGTGAACATAATAATTCAGATCATTCATATTCTCAGAGCTATAAATTCACCAGCAAGCAGCTTTTGAACTTTTTTTTCAAATATGGTAAATGGAAGACAGTATTCACTAGTTTTAAAAAAATTGTCCTCCACAGACAGTGGCAATTTCTTGTTTCATACAGCCATTTTTTTGGTAAAAGCAGAGCAAAAATTTTATAGCTCCATTCTCCCTCCCATACTCTGATTGAAAGTGTAACACAGCCAGTGAATTTATTGCTAATCTGAAAATTAATCAAGTTTGATACCATGTCATCTATTTTGCCTTCTCTCTCTCTGCCACATACATGCAAACTTTTTATTTCTATTTAATTAATTTATAGGTTTGCACCATTATTTTCTACATGTCAAGACACTACCAGTGTTTTCAAATATGTCATATGAGAATATTCAAGGTAGTTAAGGAAAAGTGTTATTCATGTATTTGTCTACTGCTAGTAAAAGAAGAAACAAGCCCTTATAAAATGTTAAATAATGACTACATTAAAGTGGAAATTAACAAGAAATTTTATTTCTGCCCAAAGAACTAATTTTATTTATCAAACCAAGAGTACTATCAGTTGTGACTAGTAATATCTAAAATATCAGAGCACTTCAGGAATATTTCTGAGGACTGATGTATGGTCTTCTAATTTGTGAGAAATTAGTAGTTAAACACACTTGAATAGTTAAACATCCAACATTTAATGTTATTGCCATTGTTGATAACACCAGATGGCACTGTTACATATTGGTGTCCAAGTTCTTTCTGAGAACAAGTCTTGAATCTTGAGAAGACAGTCTGGAAGTTGCTGTCCATTTTTTTTTTTATTGTGTTAGGGAAAGCATGAGACAGCAGCTGTTAAAAAGAAGCTGCGCAAGTAGCAGTTCACTCTCTGATAAGACTTAATTCTTCAGCTAGCGACTTGATCATTGAAATAGGACCACCAGTTATACTGAAAAAGGGTTTATAAGTAGCATTTGCCCATCTCTGTTTCTGGAACATGTATCTCTAACAGGAAAGTTATAAATAGAATATGTCCACACTCTGATTCATAATTTCTCCTCCACTGCACATTGGTTTTTGCTTGACTAGGTTGACTGTCAGCTTCAGACATTCACCATGCTGGGAGAACAAGGCAAATGCCATCAGTATATCTAAGGTCTTCTTTAAGCAGGATTATGTACAGTACCAACATGTTCTCCCAAGGTGTCCATCAGCTGAGCAGTGTTAATAGTGAACAGTCAGAATGGGCAGGACTCATCGGTGCCACGCACCCATGGAAACTGAGGAAAAATGCCATTTAGCTGTCATTCATCCAAACCCAGCTTTCCATGCCTTTAGGGGGTCCTTTCATCAGTATTACTTCTTCCTTGGGATTTTGAGTCACTTTCTTAGGTCTTCTAGGCTTGCTTGATGTGCTGAATCAAGTGCCTGACAGAGACAGACAAAACCAAAAAACTCACAAACCAGACAAAACTCACTAAAGTGAGTTATTTCCTCAGAAAACATCTGTAGTGTGGGAACTCAGTCAAAGCCAAAATCTCTGGTCTAAATCCACACCAAATACTCCAACTTTGCCTCAAGGTGCACTGCCGACTGAGGTGTGAATACAGAAGCAAAGACTACCTGACCAAAGAATAAGGCCTCTGTGGATTCTGTGTAAACCCCGCACCTCATTTTTGGGCACAACCATTCTGAAGTCCTGGGAAAGACAGAGTATGCACCGAATTTAAGAACCTATGCAGACAAACCATAAAACTCACCCATCACCAGCAGGGATCTTACCAGCTCTGATACCCTACCTGATTTTTGGGAGTGGGCTGTGATCTCACTTTCTTTCTGGCTTGAGGGAAGCTTCATGCTCACAAAGGAGGCCTGAATAAACTGCTTCAAAGTGATTTTTCCATTGATCCAGTAGATCTTGCAGCCTCTGCCTATCAGAGATGTCATTCAGTTTAATAGAAGCTACAGAAATTATGTCTTGCATTTAGAAGGTTTTCCAAGTTGAACATGATCTTTTCTGAGCAATGAGTTGTCAGTATTCTAAACTTGAAACCAGATGACCTTTCTTTTTTTAATAAACATCTCCGGTGACACTTACTGTATGGCAGATTCTTTTTTGCAATAGCTGCTGCAAAAGTCATCTCACATGTGATGTTTGATAGGTCTGCTGGGCAGCTGTCAGCAGAGGTGATATGAAAAAATTTTGTTGAAAAAATTTTGTTAAAAAAATTAAAAGAAACTGAACATTCAGACTTTGGGAATGTCAGAAAGTAGGGAGCTGCCTGACAGCTTGACTCTAATATGATCTCTCCATTAAAATCTCTTACTTTATCTACCAGAATATCAAGATTGGGCAAACATTTTTACCAGCAGAAAATTGTTTCCAGTATCAATTTTTCTGTCTATTCATAAACTAAAGTCTGTTAATCACCAATCACTTCTAATGACCAACAGCAATCCAAATGCAACTCTTCAGATTGGTACTAACACTCTTGATCAAACTTGAGGTAATGGAAGAAGAACTCAGTAATCATTGTATCACTGGGAAATATGAATCCCAACAACTGCTGTCTGTATCTACTCTTCTTCATATCAGGTTTCTCCAGTGTAACTGGCTGGATACCCTAATCACTTTCTACACACCTATTAGTATAATCCAAAGTAATGATGACTTGTCTTTCCAGCTATCATTAACAGTAACTGCCTGCTGTTGACAAAATAGATCACAGTCTGTGTTGCTTGCTTGAATCTTAATAAAAAGACATACCACAGTGATCTGAACTGACCCCAGTTAGTCTGAAATCAAATGTTGATGAGTACTATAGGGTTACGCTGTAAGTAAACAGGCCCACTAGTATACAGCAAGCCCGAAATACCATTTTGGCATGGAGATAAAGTAGAGCAGCCAAGCTCTACTGAAACAGTCTATTCAAGAGACCTACAAACAGAAATGATTGACTATTTCACTGAGTTTCTCTTTTTAACCAATAGTTTTCATCTGTTGTCAGATGAATTTGTTTGAATCAGTACTGATAAAATTTGGGATTCTTGAAGTGTCAATAGCAAATCTTTCTTGAAACATCCTAATTGACAAACTCACATGAATTCAATGTACTTACAGCATGTTAAAAGTAAAATCTGGACATTAGAGGATTTAGGCACTAAGCAAAGTGGCATCCAGTCCAAAATTGTGAACATGCATTTTCATGTCATGCACTCATTTTATGCTCACAGCATAAGCTATTCAGTCTATGTTGTATTTCCACACTGTTATAAAATCTTTTAAAGAGTCTTTTAAATCTAAAATTCATAGCTTTACTGTATTCATACTTTGTAAAAACATAGGCATTTTCTCAGCCATGTCCTCATCGTTTCTAGGCCAGGATACTTCAGTTCAAGCTTTTTACCTATTAAGGAAGATGGCAGCAGGTGTTCTGACCAAAGCCAATCCAAACATCAGTTTTATATTTTCTGACTGATGTGCTTTTATCAGAATGGCTTGCTTACCTCAGAAGGAGGTAAAAACTCCTGGCCATTTCAGCATTTCAGATAAATTTTGGTGGTAGTGGCGTTTGACAGGCACGTTATCATGATATGACCACATCAGTCATATCCTAAGGGCTGGAATCAATGTACAACAGATGAATTATTTTGTCAGATTGAGAAAGTTACTGTCTTCAAAGTGGTTTATTTTATTTTTATTTGGTTCTGTAATACTGTTATTTCATTCATAAACCAACATTGCCAGTCAGAGATGTATGAGACATTAGGTTCTTGCAGTCATATTTCCAGCAGAGAACTAGAGTTGGTAGATCTGGAGATACTGTGAATGTAATTAATTTTATTTGCAAATAAATATTAGTCATGGAACACAGATTATTAATGACCATGCTGGGAATTTGTCCTCTCAGGAATTTCAGCACAGTATTAGAACAATATTTCACAAAGAGCAATAATAACTGGAGGCCAAGACAAAGAGAAAATACTTCTGTTGCTCACAGCAAAGACTCAACACTGCGAAGCACAGCTATCTTGGCAAGTTCTTATTAGGTACTTGGAATAGTATATTATTTTTATGGGACTTTTACATGCAACTGATATTCAGTTCATTCAATGGACTTAAAGCAAAATCTAAATGAAAAGAACCCTTTTTATTCTTGATTCAGTACAGCAAATTAATATATCTATTGCATCATAAAGATGCTCCATAAAATGCCAGCTATACAATCCAAAACTAAAGGATTAATTGGAACTGAATAGATCGAAAAGACTCTCACCTTTCTAGAATCTAGATTTTTCAAGCAAGTGAAATGTTCACCATTCATTTCCTTTTTTTTTTTTTTTTTTTTTAGCAAAATTTCTTTGGGAAAAGCATAGTGGGAAACACTGTGGAAATTAGTTTTCCTGTATTCAGGAAAAAAGATATTAAGTGACGTTTTAGTATTTACATAATATCTTTCTTACTTTGACAGTGAAAATTCCATTAGTATATTAAATACAATACATGATCAACTGGATTTGGCTTAATCTGAAATAATCCTTTTCCCAAGAAGATGTTAATATGCCTGATCCTATTCTGGTGTATGTTTTTTTAATTTTAATATTTTGTAGATAAATATGGTAATCTGCCTTTTGCTCCTTCCAACAAGGCAATAATTTACACTTTTTTTTTTCTTTCTTTCTTTTTTTTTTTTTTTTAATTTCTAGGCTACTCCTTGACCAATAGAGTACGGCTAATAAAATGAGCTCTTGGTTTCTTGCTTGGGAAGACCATATATTTTTTGATTCTTTATCATGCTTCCTGTTTCTTCAAAGAAAACTTAACCTTGAGATATTCTTGAATTCCAGATTGTATTTTCCCCCAAACTTCTCCACATTCTTATGCAAAACTAGTTAATAACATCCTCCAGATCCTATCATGCTAAGCAAAATAAGTCCAAACTTAACATCTTTACTAACTTGCTAGCAATATAGGTCTGAACGGAGAATGCCAAAAAGCCTTTTTTCTCCATCAGATTGTTTAAGCCCATCCCTCTACATTCCTCTTCCTTAGAGCCTTGGGTTTGTCCCTAGATGATCACCTCTTTAAACACTCAAGCTATTGTGCTGAATATTGCAAATATGGTTTGTGCAGCCACAGCTACTAGTAATCCCTTTGGATGAATAATTCTCCATAAGCCATGATATTACCATGATGACCCCAAAAAGGACTTGAATGGTCTCCCTGCAAGTGGAGGGAAGGTGTCTTGCTGAAAGACATGTAAAGTTTCTGCAGCAAGACTAGTGGCTATCTCCACTTTTGTTCCAACCTGTCTTTCTATACTGGACCTGCCTCATGTCTTTGCTTCAGAATCCAACCTTCCTCCCAGTCATTGGCCTCTTCCCTACATTTATGTCCGTATCTTACCTTGTGCTCTTAGTCTCTGCTTTGCCTCTTTTCTGAACTTTGCCTCAAGTCTCTGCACCACTTCTGCCTTGACTTTCTGCTCTAAACATCACACAGGACCATTGCTTTGCCTGAGTGTTAAAACAATCAATTGGTAGAATCATCACATAAATCTGTATGTTTTGGCTGTCCATCTCCGTTTATTTCCAGAAATAGATTTAAAAAATACTTGGCCTGTTCTTGTTAGGTTTAATTTGCACATTGTAACTTCAAGAAAATAAAAATATTTAGATGAAATTTATATATAGTCATATATGTATAATT
This sequence comes from Aramus guarauna, assembly GCA_013400195.1. Lineage (NCBI taxonomy): Eukaryota > Metazoa > Chordata > Aves > Gruiformes > Aramidae > Aramus > Aramus guarauna. Next base: position 309,723 of record VXBL01008151.1, read on the forward strand.
TAAACATACTTACACAGGATGGCTCCACTGAGCCACTAGAGCTTTCATCGGCTGTCCTATCATCATCAGTTTTAGATATGGATCTGTTATATCTTTTCATCACAATTTTGCCTGGAGAATTTTTTTCAGAGCAGTAGTTCTTGCCAAATCTAATACGAAACCAGCAAATAGAAATGCTGCATATGTCTGTGAAATCTAATCTGCAGCAAAATTTTTCAGACAAAGAAGCATTCTAATGCAAGGCAATTTATTATTTTAAACCAATTCCTAATGCTCTGAAAAGTACATTCTTAAACAAGACAAAATACCTTTTTTCCCAACATTTATAATTAGAATATATGTAGTGCTGAACCACTGCAGAATCTCTGGCGAGAATCTGAATGAGTCCACCTATGGAGGAAGATGATACTGTTTGCATTACCAACATTCACATTCAGTTTAACATTTTTGTTATCAAATCTAATCCTGTGAAGAAAATCAGTCACTGTATCAGTCTTCATAAATGCTCCTCGCACCTAGCATATGACTCACTCACATGCCCCCACCAAAACTCAGAAGGTTTTGTTTTCAAAGGGAAAGGAAGCATGTACAAATATGATTCAATAACAGTTCCTGAGATCAAATAATTGCCCCAGGCTATTCCATCGTTCCTCAGCAAAGCAAATTAAGAAATAACTCAAGTGCACAAGCGGTACTGTGATATTAAGGAAAAAAAATACTTTATACAGATGTGTAAAAAAAGATATATAATAACTCTTTGGGAGAAGAAGAGTAAAATTAGTGTTTGCGAAATATTCATTCATGGAGAATAAAGACTCCATAACCAGAGATTAGACAAGTGTTCCTGTGGCAGCTCAACATTCCCTGATATTAGCCAGCTTTCCCTGCAGCTGGAAAATCACGTCAAGGGATGAAGGGGCTCTCTGACATTTAAGTTTCTTTGGTGAACCAACCCTGAAGATGGCTGCTGGTGTAGTGTTGCAGTAACGTGGCTATCATCTGCCTGCTCACCAGGGTTTGGACAGAGCCCACCAA
>VXBL01008151.1:310820-341261 GCA_013400195.1 Aramus guarauna
GGCGGGGAGGAAGGTGGTTAAGACTGTCATACTAGCTAGAAAAAAAAATGTTTCTATGCACATGGTTAATTCTAGTCCTGAAAACTGGCAGAAACTAAATTAGTGCTAATAATTTACCCCTTATTATGAAAACTAAATTTTTTTTTCTCTGCCTCTCCACCCTTCCCGATGCTGCACTGTGAGCATCACAAAAGCATCGGCATCAGCTGGCCGCTTTTACCTTTGGCTGCCTCCCCCTCCCTTTTGACGGCCAGACTGTCCAAATCATTCCCAGTAAGCATTCCTCTAGGATCTGAATTGNTCCCCCAAACTTCTCCACATTCTTATGCAAAACTAGTTAATAACATCCTCCAGATCCTATCATGCTAAGCAAAATAGGTCCAAACTTAACATCTTTACTAACTTGCTAGCAATATAGGTCTGAACGGAGAATGCCAAAAAGCCTTTTTTCTCCATCAGATTGTTTAAGCCCATCCCTCTACATTCCTCTTCCTTAGAGCCTTGGGTTTGTCCCTAGATGATCACCTCTTTAAACACTCAAGCTATTGTGCTGAATATTGCAAATATGGTTTGTGCAGCCACAGCTACTAGTAATCCCTTTGGATGAATAATTCTCCATAAGCCATGATATTACCATGATGACCCCAAAAAGGACTTGAATGGTCTCCCTGCAAGTGGAGGGAAGGTGTCTTGCTGAAAGACATGTAAAGTTTCTGCAGCAAGACTAGTGGCTATCTCCACTTTTGTTCCAACCTGTCTTTCTATACTGGACCTGCCTCATGTCTTTGCTTCAGAATCCAACCTTCCTCCCAGTCATTGGCCTCTTCCCTACATTTATGTCCGTATCTTACCTTGTGCTCTTAGTCTCTGCTTTGCCTCTTTTCTGAACTTTGCCTCAAGTCTCTGCACCACTTCTGCCTTGACTTTCTGCTCTAAACATCACACAGGACCATTGCTTTGCCTGAGTGTTAAAACAATCAATTGGTAGAATCATCACATAAATCTGTATGTTTTGGCTGTCCATCTCCGTTTATTTCCAGAAATAGATTTAAAAAATACTTGGCCTGTTCTTGTTAGGTTTAATTTGCACATTGTAACTTCAAGAAAATAAAAATATTTAGATGAAATTTATATATAGTCATATATGTATAATTTAAACATACTTACACAGGATGGCTCCACTGAGCCACTAGAGCTTTCATCGGCTGTCCTATCATCATCAGTTTTAGATATGGATCTGTTATATCTTTTCATCACAATTTTGCCTGGAGAATTTTTTTCAGAGCAGTAGTTCTTGCCAAATCTAATACGAAACCAGCAAATAGAAATGCTGCATATGTCTGTGAAATCTAATCTGCAGCAAAATTTTTCAGACAAAGAAGCATTCTAATGCAAGGCAATTTATTATTTTAAACCAATTCCTAATGCTCTGAAAAGTACATTCTTAAACAAGACAAAATACCTTTTTTCCCAACATTTATAATTAGAATATATGTAGTGCTGAACCACTGCAGAATCTCTGGCGAGAATCTGAATGAGTCCACCTATGGAGGAAGATGATACTGTTTGCATTACCAACATTCACATTCAGTTTAACATTTTTGTTATCAAATCTAATCCTGTGAAGAAAATCAGTCACTGTATCAGTCTTCATAAATGCTCCTCGCACCTAGCATATGACTCACTCACATGCCCCCACCAAAACTCAGAAGGTTTTGTTTTCAAAGGGAAAGGAAGCATGTACAAATATGATTCAATAACAGTTCCTGAGATCAAATAATTGCCCCAGGCTATTCCATCGTTCCTCAGCAAAGCAAATTAAGAAATAACTCAAGTGCACAAGCGGTACTGTGATATTAAGGAAAAAAAATACTTTATACAGATGTGTAAAAAAAGATATATAATAACTCTTTGGGAGAAGAAGAGTAAAATTAGTGTTTGCGAAATATTCATTCATGGAGAATAAAGACTCCATAACCAGAGATTAGACAAGTGTTCCTGTGGCAGCTCAACATTCCCTGATATTAGCCAGCTTTCCCTGCAGCTGGAAAATCACGTCAAGGGATGAAGGGGCTCTCTGACATTTAAGTTTCTTTGGTGAACCAACCCTGAAGATGGCTGCTGGTGTAGTGTTGCAGTAACGTGGCTATCATCTGCCTGCTCACCAGGGTTTGGACAGAGCCCACCAACCGTTTCTAGACAAGCTACTGAATACCTAACAGCAAAACTATTCAGACCAGGCCTACTGTGTCAAAGAGATGCTGGGATACTTGTGCATGCAATGAGAGAACAAGCAGCACAAATCTAAGGGAACCATTACTTGATTGTTACTGCAGTGTTGTCAGGCAGAGTTCACTGGAGACCTGCCTCTTTTCCCCACAGTCTGACAGTTCTAAAAATATAAAGTATTAATTGAGCAAAAATTCGCTTTTCTTGTCAGTTCACCCTAGAAAGCATCTATCCAAGACGCACTCTTTTGATGTCTGCATTTTTGCTAATGTCTGTGCTGTATTCGATATTCCTTTTTTTTNCCCGATGCTGCACTGTGAGCATCACAAAAGCATCGGCATCAGCTGGCCACTTTTACCTTTGGCTGCCTCCCCCTCCCTTTTGACGGCCAGACTGTCCAAATCATTCCCAGTAAGCATTCCTCTAGGATCTGAATTGCCAGACCTCACGTACCACATACATAAAAGGCTGCTAGAGCAGTCAGTACAGCGTTACTAGCTGCATTGCAGCTCACAGCGTTTTGCAGTGGAGCAGACGATCAAAGTTGGAAAGGAACTGAAATTTGGACAAAAGCTTTCTGTTTTCAGTCTGCATTGGAGAAGGCTGAAAGAGGAAGGCAGAGTTTTCATTTGGAAAGATCTTGGCAAGTCATTTCTGTAACATTTCTGTTATAAAGTGACATTTTTGTCACATTGTCACTCCTATTTTTACTGATTTTAAGATTCTTTAAATGCATCTGAAGCTAAATGCCTTTATAAACAAAAAATTAAATAGATAAACACATTTCATAGAATTTAAACTGAGACAAAGAATGCTCCTGCTTTTACTGAAGTCCCTGAAGACAGTGTGAGGCAGATATTTCAGTCTAAAAAGGCACAGCAAGACTCAGCTATGATCTTGTGGCAATACAGAACACTAATCTGAGACACAAGAGACCATGAAGTGTATCTGCAATAAATGGAAAATGAAAAAGTAAGGCAAGGACAAATATATCCATAAAGATTTAACAGAATTATTATTAGCATTAGGAGCTGTTAGCTTAATGAAATTGCTATTAGTTTTACCAACAAAATACAGTATCCCTGCAGGAGTTACTGTAAGCAATGCCACTGGAATTTCTGAGCAACAATTGATTAATTATCAGAGCAATTCTTTTTTCTTTTTCCCCCCCTCCCTAATAACCAGACTATTCCTTGTCTGTCTCATTAGAGAGGGTATTAGTCTGGCAGCTTTATCATCTCTCATAGACAGAAAAGGGCAGACAGAGTAAAATGGTGCTTTGACATCAGCTATTCCCTCACAGTCCGCTGGGGCATGTAATACATCCTTGCACATAATTTGAAAGGAGAACAAAGTGTTTGGGTTTTTAACCTAGCCACCATTCACTCTGACTTCTCTTTTTGCCAGAGTTCCTGCCGCTGACACATATGCCAACAAGTTTATTGACCTCAGTAAGTTACCTCAGTGGTTCAGAAGAAACAATTTTGATGTCACCGTGCTGGGCGCCTATCGTACCTAAAGAGCTGCCCTTGCCCTGCTCAGCCGGAGTGGTCCTCGGCCCTGGCTACCGTTCCCGTTTTCGGTCAGCCCCACGGAAAGCTGCAGGTGTCGAGGTGCCCCTGCCTGGGTCTCCAGCCCCTGCAGACGTCCTGTCCATCCCCAGTGCCAGCAGTGCCAGTCCTGGGCCACGGCCCAAAATCCGTCCCACGTGTCCATGACCCTTTCGCGTTTCAGATGTTAATGAGTGTTGCACTTGAGATGACAAGGGCAAGCCTGTCCTCCATCTGCTTTGCCTTTCTGCCGTCTACTGAAGAGCTGCATGTCATTTTGTTTCACCTCCCCATTTGGTGAATCGGCTCTCAGTCAGCACCACAGAGTTCAAAGTGCTTTGGTCTGCCTAAATTTAGGGTTGTTGGGGACGTGTCAAACGTGAGTAGCACTCACTGGCCATCACCATATCTGTTCTGCCCAAAATATACAGGGCACAACAGCCTTAAATGAAACAGCCTGGAACATTCCTTTCTAAAATGTTGATTCTAAAGAAAATTTAGCTACCTAAGTGTCAGATTAAAGGCATTTTCATACAGATTAGATTTAACTCAATTTGTCATTTATACTCAAGGAGATTTCTCTTCGGTATTTAGATCAAGCCTTTGCTTCTGAGTAAGAGGAATTTTTTAGAACATCTGACAGAAGTCTCATCTCATTCTGATCAAAGAAAATGCAGAAAAGTTAAATCAGACTTAAACTGTTTATAATTCATAATGAATAATTTGACTTTGATTACTCCTTCTTTATTAATTATGGGGGTTTTATTAGTTAATGACCTAAATATCTGTTTTAATTATGTTTGCCATCCATACTTGTCATACCCACAATCTGTTTCAATTAAAACTCCATGTTTGTGTTTGGATATCACTGTGTACCTGGGTCTGACTGGGATGGAGTTAACTTTCTTCACAGAAGCCTAGTATAGTGCTATATTTTGGATGTGTGGTGAAAACAGTGTTGCTAACACAGGGATGTTTTTGTTACTGCTGAGCAGTGCTTACACAGAGCCAAGGCCTTTGCTGCTCCTCACCCCACCCCACCAGTGAGTAGGCTGGGGGTGCACAAGGAGTTGGGAGGGGACACAGCTGGGACAGCTGACCCCAACTGACCAAAGGGATATTCCGTACCATATGACATGCTCATCAATAAATTCTGGGGAAAGCAGGAGGAAGGGAGGACATTGGGAGTTATCTTCCCAAGTACCCATCACACGTGATGATCCCCGCTTTCCTGGGGATGGCTGAACACCTGCCTGCCCACAGGAAGTGGTGAATGAATCCCTTGTTTTGCTTTGCTTGTGCACGCAGCTTTTGCTTTACCCATTAAACTGTCTTTATCTCAACCTGCAAGTTTTCTCACTTTTACCCCTCTGATTCTCTCCCCCATCGCACTGTGGGAGCAGCTGGGTGGAGCCAAGCTGCTGACCAGGTTTAAACCGTGATGCACTATGGCATTAGAAACCTATATTAATGTGTATTTGATTTTTGTGTTGATTTGTGGTTGGACTAACTTTTAAAATTCTTGTTTCTTGTATCCATGTGCCCTTATACATATTATGAGGCTTGCAAGACACAAGACACTGTTTGTTTTTTTTTTCTAGTGAGGCAGTCCTGTGGGATACAAGGCTTCTAAAACAGAGGGATAAAATTTGCCTGAGCTCATGACTTCCTTTGAACCTCACTGTGTTAGAGGTCTGTGTTTAGAAAAGAAACAGAGGATCCTCACCCCAGACTCTCAATATCCAGCTTTTCTTAATGACTCCTGGTCAGAGTCCCCCAACAGCAGCACACGATGAGCAGTCAACAAGTATTACAAAAACTTCTTAAGCACAAATATATGTGTCAGTAAGTAACCATAAAACTTTTAACAAATAGTGACAACTGTGGCAAATAATGTGCCAGAAAATATTTGTGAGTGGTGCCCCATCTCCTTGTAACATTTCCGTGTGTAAATTATGTGCAAGGACATGTCTGCATTCAGCTGAACAGTGGCCATGGTGATCCCATTCAGTATTTGCCTATCATGCTATCCTGCTAATTGGACCTTGTCTGAAGCGTGCTTATTCCTAACAATTTAATACTACAAACATTAATAAAATCACTTAATTGTAACTTTTCTTCAAGCATAGCTTTGTCTCAAGCTTTTAGGGTGGGTTTTTTAACAGAAGTTGAAACCACTTGGCTGTTAAAATTTCACTGTTAAAATCACTTCACTCTAACTTCATTATGGAGAAGAAAAGGCTGAAACAGGTGGTCATTCCCGTAGAGGACTAATTTTCATTTGTAAGTGAGCCGGCAATCTATGTGGCTAGCAAAAGAATTCTGTACATATAAAACACTTGTTTTGGGGGAAGGACAAACAGTATTTTACACATGATGAAAAACAGAAAAGAAAAAAGAAGTTGAATCAATGCTCTGAGTACAACAGAGCTGATGATATGCTGATGATACCAAACTGGGAGATGCTGTTGGCTCTCTTGAGGGACAAGAGGCCTTGTAGAGGGATCTAGATAAACTGGAGCATGGGGCAATGATTAATGGGATCAAATTTAACAAGTCCAAGTGATGGATTCTGCATGTGGGATGGACTAACACCAGGCACAAGTATAAACTGGGAGAGGAGTGGCTGGGGAGCAGCCCTGCAGAAAGGGATATGGGGGTGCGGGCCGACAGCAGCTCAGTAGGAGTCAGCAGTGTGTCCTGGCAGCCAAAAGGGCAAACCACGTCCTGGGGGCATCAAACACAGCATAACCAGCTGGGCAAAAGAGGTGATTATCCTGCTGTACTCAGTGTTGGTGTGGCCTTACCTTGAGTACTGTGTGCAGTTCTGGGCCCCACAACTTAAGAAGCATGTGAAGGTCCTTGAATGTGTCCAGATGAGGGCAACAAAGCTGGTAAAAGGGCTGGAAAGAACGTCCTATGGGCTGAGGGCTTGTCTAGTTTGGAGAAAAGGATGCTGAGGGGTGACCTCACTGCTCCCTACAACTTCCAGAGGAGGGGAAGTGGAGAGGGAGGTGCTGAGCTCTTCTCCCTGGGATCCAGTGACAGGTTGTGTGGGAATGGCTCAAAGTTGCACCAGGGGAAGTTCAGACTGGGTGTTAGGAAGCATTTCTTTACCAAGAAGGTGGTCAAACCCTGGCACAGACTTCCTACAGAAGTCATTGATGCTCCAAGCCTGTCAATGTTGAGGAGGCATTTGGACCATATATGCTTTATCTATTGGTCACTGTCCTGCCCTCCCTCCCCTCCCCGAATTTGTCAGGAGGTTGGACTAGATGATCATTGTAGGTCACTTGCAACTGAAATAATATTCTATTCTATTATATTCTATTCTAACCCATTATACCTAAAGAATCAGGAATGGTACTACCATATGTGCTTCTGATATAAGCAACCAACAAAATGCACACACTATACCCAGAAGTATTTTGTTCTTTTTCTGGTATTTCAGATTTGGTCTCCTTCTGGAGTTAAAATAAGTTTTGCATAATTGTTATTTGCATTTTTTTATTCTGATGTGTGAGGTCGGGTACTCAAAATCTAAGACTTTATTTGTTATTGAATATTTTCATGGGTGTTAATTTTTCTGGATATGCAAATAATCTTTTGCATTTTTTCTATTTAAATGACATACAACCAGTTCTAGTTGCAGGCAAGTTTGGTATGTTTAGTTTAATTAGCCTTCAGATTTAGAATGGATTATTATGAGCTACAAAATGTTAATGCTTATGTTCATTACATTGAATTTTGAAATACAGTATGTTCCTAGACCCGAAGGCTTAGCCAGAGAGACTCAGCTTCATCATTGACTTCCCACAAACATTATGATTGATCTTTTGATATGAAACCAGAGAGAACTTCCTATCTAGGTCACTTGAAAGATATAAATGGCCAATGTGCAGAAGAGCTCCTTTCAATGTATAAGATGGGGAAGGAGTGCTCTTTTGATACATCCTTTCTCACCAACGTGACAGCATCAGGCACATGTCTACGAGGCATTAAGTAGAAACTAAAAGGTCTGTAGCCCCACATGACAACCCCTTCCACTGACAAGTGTCTTAGACGACCATGGTTGCAAGACAACCTGGTCAGCTCTCTCCTCCTCCAGCAATGGCATCCCACATTGTGGTCTTTTCTTTTCACTGACATGGGGGTGTAGTTCTACAGTCTACAAAAATGCCACATTGATACAACTTACTTGCCTTGCTATGCAGCACTAAACTATATTTTTGGGTGCTGCAAGGTAAAGGTCGTGTTTTAAATGCTAGCCTGAGTAGAGCAACAGAAGTGTTGCAGTAAAGCTTTAGTTTTCCTGTGAGAAACTTGGACATTTCTCAATTGATCCTAGGGTATAATGTAATTTAAATATTTCACAAGTCTCCTCAGATCATTTGGAAAATGCGTAAAACTAGGTTTTAAGTATCTGAAAGAAGTATGTGATTAATAGTTGGTAATTATTTTCTTCAGCTATAAGATATACTTTCAAGAACCCTTAATCCTAATTAATTGTTAGTTGGAATACAGATGCTTAATAGATGCCAAGTACTGGATCTATTCCACTTTTTTCACAGTGTAGACTAATATGCTGCAAGTGGCAAAGACAGAATGCAAACCTGTGTCAGATGAGTTTCTTTAAAACCCTGGGCCAGGAAATTACCAGGAAAATGTGAAAATCCAAGGATTTGGAAGACAGCTTGAATCACTCTGAAGATGGTGGAAGGGCAAGCACTGTAGAAAGATTGTTGTCATAGGAAAATGTGAGTTTGGACATGGAGGCCAGTCATTGGTGAGGGAATTTTATGTGACTTCTTAATTATGTATAGCCTATTAATGGTTTTGCTGATAAATGGTTGAAAGGAGGAAGCTGAGTCTCTTAAGAGTGGTAGAATGGAGGGAAGGAAGGATAACTGAAGCACTGTGGAAGAACCTATGTGAGATAGGAAGGGACCATGCTTATTTTACCACTCTTGACCAGTGAGAAGTGGCATGGGAGCAAAAAATTGGGAGACATGAGTGCTTAGCATTTATCTGGGGCAGAGATAGCCTTTACATGAATGAAACAAGCACATACATGCTCTTTCTGCCAGTAAGTAACCAGGACTGCATCACACTGTGAATGTCAATAGGGAACTGCACACCCTTCATCCTCTCTACCCCTTCCTTGCCCCTGGTATATCAGTCCTTATCCATCCCAAGGAATAGAAGGTTGGAAGTAACGGATAGTATTCATTGGTATGTAGTTGTTGAGGGACTTAAGACTTTTTCCAGAATACATAGAATCATAGAATGGTTTGGGTTGGAAGAGACTTCAAAGATCATCTAGTTCCAACCCCCCTGCCATGGGCAGGGACACATTCCACTACCAAGTTCCTCAAAGACCCATCCAACCTGGCCTTGAACACTTCCAGGGATGGGGCATCCACAGGTTCTCTGGGAAACCTGTTCCAGTGCCTCACCACCCTCACAGTAAAGAATGTCTTCCTAATATCAATCTAAATCTACCTTTCTTCAGCTTAAGGCCCCGTTGTCCTATCACTACATGCCCTTGTAAACATTGCAAGTACCTTGCAACTGAATGGCAATTTTGGTGGTGTCTGAACATTGGATGCCCAGAATGATGTTTATATACCCAGATTTTCCTGTCAACCTAATGATTTTTTTCTAGGTAAACCCAGGTCTTAGTGGTTGTGTCTATACTGTGGAAGCTGGGAGCACTCCCAGCCCCTGGGCCTGGGTGCGAGTGCTGGCCAGATGCCACAGCTACGTCAGGACAAGATCAAGCTAGCCCCATCCCTTCTCAGCCCACACCTCACTTATCTTGAGAAGGAAACCTGGGCCATGAATGCCTGCCATCAGATCCCTGCTCCAGACAATCAGACACCAGAACAACAGAGCAATGCAATTTTCTGTAACACTAGCCACTGAAAACTGCACAGCCTACTAACATCTCTTCTGTATGAAGGAAATGAATATGGCGCTTCCCAGGTGTGCGTCCATGCTACGGTGGGCTCCTCTGACGGGTAGCTATTTAGCTAGAAACCGTGGCACAAGCAAGGGATAAGGATGTGTCCTCTCTCATTCCAACCAGAGAAGTGGGATACTGCTACACATGCTCTGCAGATTAAATTAATATCTCACATTTCTGGAGGCTTCACAGGACATTGAATACAGTTTACAAAATGAAGGCAACTAGCATGAAGAAGGAGCTGGAGCTGAAGTTTTTAATTGTTCTCTGCCTTTCATGTTTCTTTCCTTTAAGACAAAGAAGCAAACTCTGGCCATTGTGTGAAATGAATGCAATCCAGACACAATGCTTGAACTCAGGGACTGCTTGAAATAATCACTTTGAGCAGTGAATAACCACTCAATGGGTGCTGGGTCAGAAGCCAGGGACCATCACTGCTGGCAATATTATCAGTATCTGGCATATTTTCTAAGACACATAGACCCAAGTCCAAAAGATACAAGACCCAAAGTCCTGGATTCAAGCACGCACATAAAAAAAGACATTTCTAGGTCGTGTGGTAGTTGTGAAAGGCTTGACAATATGAAATAAGAGTTTCCTAAAGATTCTGAAGTTAGAAAGTGAAGTAAAAGAATGTTGTTGATTTTTTGGTGGAAGATATGGAAAGGAATTACAAAAAACTGGGACTGGGAACCTGACCACATTGTAAGCTGTTTCACTGTCACTCGCAGTGGTTCTGAGAAGTGAGAACAGCCTTTAAACCCCCATGACAGGACATAGGCATATGGGTAGTTTCATTTTCCTGCAGGAGGATTCAACATTCAAAATTTGAAATGTGAAGCCTTAATTGTCATCCTGAAAGTAACAAGGCAACAAGGAATAATATTCCAGCTCACCCAAATTTTCCTCTTTCCCTATTTTTAGCCCTCCTTTCATTCTTACTGATCTTCCCAGAACTTTTTTCCTCTGGAAGCTGTCCAAGTAACTCCTATCTTCCTTGAATTTCATTGCTCAACACTTGTTGTTGCTGCACTTTAGCAGAGGTCAGCACTGAAAGAAACAGGATTACTTCAAATGTCTTGTTGGCTATGACAGTTTATTAATCATTGTGGATGATTAATCATATGGGGTTTGCCTTTACACAATTCTTTTAATTCCTCTTGAAGCTATGATTCACAATAATTCTAAATATACTCCTGCAGAGCTCTAACTTAGTCCTTTGTTCCCTTACCTATATTTGTGCCATTAATTGCTCTTACCTGAGTTCATGGTCTGGCATTTGCCCTTATTAAATGGTACCTTTTCTTTTTTATAGCATTTCCCTGTGTATCAGGATCCCATTGAACTCTAATCCTGTTTCTCAATGTACACTGTCACCTTATCTGTGTCTTCAAGTGTAATCAGCACATTTCCTATTCGATCATCTAGATCATTAAAGAAAATATCTGATAGTACCACTCCCTTAGGACTGATCCCTGCAGAGCATTACTCAGCCCTTTTCAGGATGCACCTGAACCACTGCTAATGAATTCCCAAGCAGAGTTTTCCCATGACTTTGACAACTGCTTTTTTTCATCTAAATATTCCCTAGTTTGGTTACAGGAACTTTGTGCAGTATAGCGTCAAAAGGCTTGTATAAGCCAAGGTATATGGCACGCATTGCTTCTCCTCTATTACCTTGTGGCAGAAAGAAACTGGTTTTATTTGATACGATGTGCTTCTATGAAATTCACTCTGGCTGTTACTCCTTTCCATGTTTTTAGGTCCTTAGAAGTAGTCTGTATACTAATCTCGGGTTTGGGGGTTTTTTTGGTCTACCAGTAGAAACTATTAGGAACTATGAGTTTCTATATAACTATTTCTGGTGCCTGGTACCTGGCAGCAGGCACACGAGCAACTCTAGCAGCGATGGCAGTGGAACCCAGGTTTCACCACCTTAGGCTGTGCACAATTAAAACTGTTATCGATACCGTTATTAGTTAGTAGTATGGAAATAACCACCTACTGGACATGACTGCATCAGCAAAAGTTTTTTTTTGTGAGCAGAACTATAACAACATGAAAAAAAGAACAAGCAACTCACGCCTAAATCTTCATTCTGTTTTGTTCAAATGAGAAGAAAACCTCAGTTTTTGAGAATGAACCCGGGCCGGTCCTCCATCCTCATCTGTGCTCTGTGTTTGTCCTAGCCTGTCTTCCTCTGCAGAGATTGATGGTTATTGCTATTCCACTAGCAAATAGATATTCAAGCTATTAAAAAACATGAATGGCAACATCTTCTGTCATGGTTTAACCCCACCAGCAACTAAAACAACCACACAGCTGTTCGCTGTCTCCCCATCCCCAGTGGGATGGGGGAGAGAATCAAAAAAAAAAAAAAAAAAAAAGGTAAAACTCAAGTATTGAGATAAAGACAGTTTAATAGGACAGAAAAGGAAGATAATAACAATAATAACAATAAAAATAATTATACAAAACAAGTGATGAACAGTAGAATTTCTCACCACCTGGAACTGATGCTCAGCTAGTTCCTGAGCTGTGCTGCCTCCTGGCCCATCCCCCACTTATATATGGAGCATGACATCACATAGTATGGAATATTGCGTTGACCAGTTTGGGTCAGCTGTCCTGGCTGCACCCCCTCTCAGCTTCATGGGTGTGCCCCACCTTCTCCTTGGCAGGGCAGTATGAGAAGCTGAAAAGCCCTTGACTGCTTGGCCACAACTAAAACATCAGTGTGTTATCAACATTATTCTCATCCCAAATCCGAAACACAGCACTACAGCAGCAGCTAGGAAGAAAATTCACTCTATCCCTGCAGAAATCAAGGCATCTTCTAAGGCTGGTATGTCAATAAAAATTGCTTCTACTTCTAGCCATTCTCTTAGCCCACATGGTGAATATTGATTGTACAGCCTTAAGTCTGAGTCCTGGTGATCATTTTCCTTTACAACCTTCTTCATGTAGCAAAGTGTTTTGCAGTATTTTTTAAAATAAATATTGGAGTGCTTATTCAGAAATCCAAAACTTATAAAATTACAGTTTAACTAACCCTGCTTGTGATTTCTTTTTAAGATGAGGATTTTAATAAAACTAGAAGAAACTGTTCACCCAGAAGTATTCCCCATTCACTGCTAAGTAAGGACAGCAAATGTGATAAAGACATGGAAGAAGAGGGATATATTGTTGTTTCAGGTGTCTGTGCTAGGATGTGAAATGAATTTTGTTCTTTTTCTCTTAACATCACTGAGTTTGTTTCTGATGCCAAGCACCGTTATTTTCATGCACACAGAAAATATCACTCAAAGCTGATATTTCCTATCTTCTGAATGTTTGACGAACAAGACTTCTGGTCTTTTAAAAGGGGCATTACTTTTGTTGGTTTTAATATTTTCTTTTCTGTACTTTATTATTTGAAAGCAGTAAGATTTCTCAAAACAGTGATAGATTTCTTCCTGCCTTTGTGGAACTGCTGAGTTTTTAACTATATCTTGCTCTGGTTTTTTGGTTGTTTTTTTCTGGTGTTTTATTTATTTATTTATTATTTTATTTTATTTTATTTATTTTTCTGTAGATATAGAAAGTTTTTGTTTATAAAATGTATAGAAGTATATGTTAGAGAAATATTTTCCAGGCTCCAAATAAAATTTGTAACATTGCCTATTCTCCACACGACTGTCTCTTCTCAACTGTGAGGAAAGAATAAGATCATTTTCAATCTCTAATAATATTTGAAAAGTGCACTCTATTGTGTCAAGATATGCCATGGGAGCTGACAGCCTACATCCCAACTCAACCTTAATGTCTTATGATGTCCATGAGCAACTGTGTCAAGACTCACTGTATTTATTTATTTATTTATTTTCCAAGTACTTCCAGATGGCGAAAAGAGTATTTCTATATTTTTGATGCTACTGATTATAGGCTTTATAACATTGTTTATTTTGAATGTTGCAAAACACAAGGCTAGAATTTTGGTACTCAGAAATTAGGTTTTTGTTTTAATATAAACATTATTTCTAAAGTGTAAGTATCTTTTGAGAAATTTATTTCCCAGGAATTTTATATTCTATACAATAGAATGATACATTTGGCTTGTATAGATATTCAGGGCATAGATTCAACTTAATGTTCATGCCAAATGTGAGAAAAGTGTTACTTTATTTGCATGGTGACACTGGAATGAATGCTTTTAGCTATCAGTATTTAGTTATTGGATTTACTTTGTTGTAGGTCAATATGACTCAAACTAGAAAATGACGTTGCATTGTACTGGCTTGATAAGACTTGCCACAGTTGTGAAGGACCACATCTTGAGTGAACTGTCTCAAAGCTTGTTCATGACCTTGCTAAGCTCTTCGCAAGACCCCTCACTGGACTGGCTGAGCCCAGTTGCCATGGTCAGACCAACAGAGGTCACGGAGCAATCACGTCGCTTCAGGGGTGTGGTGGGGGTGTGCCTAGACAGGGGCGATCACCCCAGCCTGTTGAGAGCACGTGCAGGGATGAGTACATGCCGTCATCTAGGGAACGACCTCCCCGAATACCCTATAAAAGACTGCTTGGTCAAACGGCGAGGGGGATCCTCACCACCGGAGTTCATGAAGACTACGGACCAACGGGATGCCGCTGGATCCATTGTGGTGACTATCTTTCACAACTCTATCCTGACTGCTTGCTAAATTTCCTCCTTTTCTACTATCTCTCTCTTTCCTATCGTTACTTTCTTAATATATACTTTGTTTAATAAAGTCCTCCAGTTAGCAGCATATGACCTCATTTGTGTCTTAATCTCGCTCTGGGTACAACAACGAATCTTCCTGGCCTGGGCCTTCCTGGACCGGAACAACAGTATTCGAATATATTAGTTACTCTTTAGTAATTTCAAAAAGATGTTAACAAGTTGCCTCAGAGACAGGAGATAAGATGTACGCATCTTATTAAAACTGCCGTCTCTGCATTCATCATTATGGCTATACATTGGCCAGCCAAAGCACTGCTGAGAACTACTGCTTGTACTGCTCCTGCAGCTTTTCTTGCTGTTATGAGACACCCTGACAAGCTTATTCTTCCTGACACCTTCAAGAATAATTTATCTAAAGAAGTAGAGAATATTCCAGTACAAAAAGGAGAGAAAGACATTTCTGCTTACCTTGCCTTCCTCAGTCAGGTCAATTCTGCAGCATATAAGGACTCACTTGTCTTTAATGTAAGGACCTCTTTACAGCAAACTGATTATAGGAATTGCAGCTATTCCCACTGGCCCTTACATGGTTATAGTGGTTCAAAGGCTGCAAGAGAATTTCAAGCCGCTTGTGTGCCCTCGGATGTTGTGGAAGACCACCACATGACAGCAGAAACCATTGCTACCTCATCATCTGCCTGAGCTAATACCAAAGTAAAGACTAGTTCATACCTTAGCTTAGTACCAAAACCACTGGAAAGAAGGAAAAGGCAGGTGGGGAGCCCCTTGCAGACACCCTCCTGCCATGTGCAGAGTGCACACGTGGGCACAGTTATAACGCGGTGTAAAAGCCGTCACTGTTCAAGGCTGACAAAATTCAGCCAGAGCTG
Source organism: Aramus guarauna (assembly GCA_013400195.1). NCBI lineage: Eukaryota > Metazoa > Chordata > Aves > Gruiformes > Aramidae > Aramus > Aramus guarauna. Next base: position 326,139 of record VXBL01008151.1, read on the forward strand.
CTGGTGTATCTACATGGATGACTGGACCGACTTTCCCCGTATGGTGGCCCAAGCCGACGGAGCATGTGGCACACTGAGCCCATCCGTAGGAGCATGGTGCTGTGCTCAGCCTCTCGCTGGTGCTCTGCCAGGCAAAGCTGAGCCTGCTCCATGCACACACCTCTCCTAGTTCAACAGAGGCTGCCTCCAAACGCCCCTCAGCACAGCCTACAGCTCAGCTGAAATCTGGGTGTTCAGGGTCCTAAGTAAAGGCTTCAAACCAGATTCAGTATCAAGATTGGGAGATAAATGGCAATTAGTAATATTTGGGGAGGCAGGGAGTGTTTCAGCTAATGTACCAATGTGGTTACATATTTACAACTTTGCTTTGGCAGTTACCCTGGGTTTGTGACTTTCCTCTCCATTTTCCTTTGTACCAATGGTTTATTGCAGATACTTTCTCTTGTTTGAGGCAGCTAAACAAACACACCTGTGTCCACTGTGGTGCAGAAAGAAATAATTTCTCAGGGAGAGGTGTACAAAAACAATCCCCTTGTTTAAAAATGAGCCTGGTCCCTAGCGCAGCCTGGGAACAGAATACCAAGCTTTTACAACTTAGTGTAGCTGCACAGGCTCAAGACAAATCTTGTTCTCCTGCTGTGTGTCCAGAGCAGGTGTGTTGGCCTCAATGTCCTTCAATACTTTACAAAACTGTGTCACAGCTGTATTTGACTGAAGAAAGGACTGTCCAAAGAACAGTAAAACAAGACAAGGGAACACGCATAAGGTGGCAGACGTCAAGACTAAAGCCGTCTCTGCAACCTCACTGCAGGGCTTCTCAGTGATGTCCATTATACGCACATAGACTTCTTGCCCCCTGCAGCCCCTTGCCTTGATCAGTGCAGTGGGCTGTAGCACAGGGCACTCGCAGGGACACTAAACTGATGTGGAGTTCTGGCATTTCCTGAATTTGAATGTCGGGTCTTGCTCGCACAAAATGTCAAGAAGACATTTTAAAGAAGTAGTTGAAGAACACTATTGTTGCAGTTCCTTAGGTTAAAACAACTGAGGAAAAAAAAGGTCCATTGTGTGATGGCACGCTGATTCCCGATGGACACTTCCACAAGTTTGAGCTGGTTCAGAGTCAGCAAGAGGTGGCTGAAAACCTTACTCAAGTGTGTGTTTACCAACAGAGAGATTTCTGCCTGGTAGCAGCCAGTTTGGCTGAGTTACGTGCATTATTCTGTTAAGGCAGTGCCCAAAAGGAGTGCAGTGCAACTTTAAGACTTCCTCCTGCCCTGATGCAAATTGGCTGTCACTGGCTTCAGCAGGGACTTTGTGTGCATGTCAAGGTCTCAAGCTGGACCTGGGAAACAATAACAGCACACTTTTCCCTGCCTTCTCATCTTTCTTCTCTCGGCAGCGGTGCCAGGAGCACTCCTACCACAAAGCCCAGGCCACAGCTGACTCTTTGAACGTCTGTCACCCCACAGTCCCTCTCCCAGTGCTGCTGTCAGGGTCCGCTGGTGGCTCCTGTCGTGCAGCTGGCACCAGGGCGGTCACTGGGATGCTGCTGGGGTCCAGATGCCTCGTCTGCTTAGAGACCAGTTATGTTTGGGCTTTGTAGTTTGTGCAAGATTTTCTTCTGTGTGAGAAAAGATTGTTTTTATTTTCTATTTCAATGCATGGAGGAGGTTTTCAAGAAAGGTTGACTCCATGGACCTACATAGTTATTAAGTAGAAATCTGTTTGCTGTACTTGGGGGTTAAGTAATGTACTTCTGCACTTATTCTCTAAGCAGACACTTCCATCTCCTTCTTACTGCAAGTAAAAGAATAGATGGAAAATCCTTTATATTGCTTTTATGTTGTTTAACAGGTTCCAACACTGACCGATTTCCAGAAATATTAAAATGTTAACTCACTCCTATTTATTGCTAACACAGTATTTGCACCATTTCGGTGAGTGTTATTATTGTCAAGGCCCAGCATTTGTGTTGTTCTTCTGTCTAGTACTATTGCATTTTTTTGTGTGCAGGCAACTCAGTATTCTCTCCTATATTTTGTCTCCAGATCTACACAGGCATGTGCATTCCTGCAAGTAAATGAACATCAAGTAGCTAACTATTCATTTACTGTTACACATTTTGAGGTTTGAAAGGCAAAATCAGAAGATAATTATGGGCTACAAGAACAGACCAAAAAAATGTGATTCCCTGTAGTGTAGTTATTAAACAGAAGAATGTATTAATTTACAGCATATCTTTAGGAGGGTTAATGTTCACTAGACTTTCTTCTTTATGACATGTGCTGAACTGTCCCATTTAGAACAAGAAAGGTACTGTAAGAGAGTGTTGTACCTGCCATTCATCAGGGAAAATAGAAGAAATGTGAATATACTGGATTTCAAGCAAGTGTAAGGAAACAGTGACTAAACCATTCACATTAACTGAGACAGAAGTTCAGTTTTGTTTGCTGTCATAATTCTAAAGGTTTCAATGAGTTTATGATAATTTTGACCTGAAAAGTTTCTGCTTCATTATTCTAACAGCAGAGTGCTCTTCTGAGTTTTCCTTTAATACTGTGGCTAAAATCTGAAGGAGCAAGCCTCATTTTCCTCTTTGGCCTACTTCTTACTTTATGTTTCCTTTTTCTCTTTTTTTTAAGTCCCTTTTAGAGAAGAAAAAGGAAGGAAAAGGTTTGGGAGAGATGGTGTCAGGTAACCAGAGACGAATGAGGCTGCAGTGAGTGCCATGGCCTTCCAAGGCATCCTGAGATTCATCTGACTCTATGGGTTAAAGACCATCCTCAGAAAAATAAGTGAAAGAAAGACTGTATCTGTGGGCAATCTAACAATTTTTTCCCCTTTCTCACATGCTCTTGTGGGAAGGAACAACCTGGTTGACTGAAACAAATATTATTTTTTACTCATCTACTCAATAAATGTTTAAATAAAAATTTTTTTCACCAAAATGCAACCCATGAAAGTTAAGGAATGATCACATATCCAGGTCAGGTTCTTTACAGCTGCAACCAGTGAATGTACACATCTAATATAAACCGCAGTTCCTCCCATAGGTTGTTGCTGCACACTGATAATTCAAATCATAGAATGGGGGCTAGATAAACAAAGTAAGCAACCTGAAAAAGAGGTAGCAGCAACAGTGGTTGCAATTGAATTTTAATGTTTTTACTGATTTCTGTCTGTATCACTGAGTCTTATGTTACCAGGCTCCAGACTCTGCTACCGCCTTGGGTTGTCCTTTCTGCTTGACCTTCCTGTTTTCCATTGGCCTCGTCCTTCAGTCAACTCCTTTGTCCGTTTCCGAGGGCTGAGCTCAGCTGGTTCCTCCCGAATTTCCCCTATTAACGCAGGATGTTCCCTCAATGGGCCAGGCAGGATCAGCATTGGTACAGCACCGGCTGCTCCATGGGCTCATCAAGGCAGAGGGTCTCGCCCCGACGATAGCTCCAGGCTGGGCATGGCATGCACACACACACACACTTGCATGCACACTCCGTGTGTGCGCGTGGTCTTTACACATGTGTGAGATTCACAAGTAACATGCAACATTCAAACCACCGTGTTTTTAAGATTTATTGTTTATACTGAAAATGTGTCGTCTGCTTCCGCATTAAGCTGTTTTGATAAGCCGCCATTGTCAGAAATACTTTGTAGCATGTATTTTAATGAAACCTCAGTTTAAAAAAGAGGAACAGAAGAGAATTTTCCAGACATTTGTACTCAATATGGGTAATATTAATATCTCACACTAAAGAAACCTAATTATTTCTACAGGGACCCTCATTTAGAGGAGTAATTTGCAAGTCACGTGGGAGTGTTTGATCTCTTCACGTGAAGAAGGGTAGGACTCTGTTAATTTCAAGCAGAGACAATCACATAATTAATTTACCCAGCAGGAAAACAGAGTTCATTGAGCAAGTGTGCCCAGAGCTGTTAGTGCCAGGGAATGACCTCTCACATCTGATTTTACACTGTAATAAGTAATGGCACAGCTCTCTGCAATTACATCTTTGTTCAGCAAACTTAAAGAGAAAGCACTGTTAATACTTTTAAGCATAGCTTCTGTTTTGCTCCCTCCAAAAATACCTGCATCTGCCACAGTGTGGTCTTGGAAATGTCCAGGGAGGAATGTTTCCTTTCCTTTCCTTTGTTGTTGTTCTTGTGGTGGTGGTGGTGATCTTTTTTTTTGTTTTGGTTTGGTTTGGTTTTTTGTTTTGGTTTTTGTTTGTTTAGTTTTTAGGGTTTTTTTGTTTGGTTTGGTTTGGTTTTTTGTTTTGAGGTTTTTTTGGTAGACCTTGCTTCTTCAGTAAGTATATTGAGGAAAGATCGTTACATTTTTTCCTCTTCATTTCTTCAGGAATCATGTCACATTTTCTTCCCATGTGCTGTTCCCTGGGAAGTAAATCCTTGCAAATAATTCTGATCCCATCTTATTTTGTCCCCAAAAGTCCCCATTTATTAGGTGCAGTGATCATCTTGACAGGAGCACTGGGTAAGAATAGAGCTGCTTCCTGCCACTGCAGTTCCCATTAATGCCTCAGAATCTTGACATAACAGAGGACACTGCTTGTCCTGATCTTTGTCATCCACTCTCTATTTCCAGAATCATTTACAAAAATCAGACTGGGGCTATATGCAGCTAGGCTATAGCTGTGACAACTGATCACCTCAAATTTCCACCTTGGCTTGTGTTTTTACTTCATCTCCCATAAATCTGTTGCTATGATTGAGTGCTATGACTTTAGTCTCATTTAGGGTAGTTTTTAGAAAACAATAACTTTGCAAGTTTAGAGCAATACCAGTCCCTGCACAGAGGTGGCAAAGAGTGTTTCTCCTCAGAGAAATAAAAGGTTCTCACACAAATATTATGCATTATTATGCAACACAATAAGCAGGTGAAAAACAATGCAACAGAGAGGGTATGTGGAGAAACCATTAATTAATAGATTAAATAGTGCCAGTGGACATTCCCAGACCCTGAAACTTGAAAATCATTCTCTCAGACAATCCCCAGATGTGGTTGGGGAGTTAGCACAGGCCAGAGAGCATTTCCAGTAGGCGATAGGATGTCACCACCCTCTTTTAGAGAGTGAGAGAGTTCAATAATATAGACTTAGGTCACCCTTTGCCCATTGCTTTCAGTGTCATGCATTTAATCCACTGCTATAGACATAATCTGGAAGGCTGCACACCAGCTTGGACTGTTTGCCTATTGATTTGCCGCACATTTGTAAAGATTTGTGAAAGATTTCCTCTAGGTCCTGCTCTGACAGGCAGAGACACAGCCTTTCGGACTTCCCACTACAAACCCCTCTCCTCTGTCTCCTGCCAGCTGGCCACCACAGGCCTGACCCATGTTGCAGAAATTCTCTGTCTCTCTTCTGGTGGGTGGAACATGGGTTTGAGTCCAAATGTTCATATCACTCATTCTGCTCAGACGCAAGCCCAGACTGAGGCCAGGTCAAGTTGAACCAAGTCCTGGAAGGAGAAAATTCATGTAGAGCAAGCACAAGCTGTCAGTCACGTAAGCTGGGTGGATCAGGCATCAGCAGTACTGAGCACTACAGCTCAGTTAAGAGTCTAAGCACTTCTTAAGACAGCAGTTCCAAGTATAAAGAAATCTGCTGCCCTCAGCAGAGGTCCAAATGTTGGAAAGCCTACCTTTGATAAACCTGCCTTGAGATGTTAAGCCTTTACTTCTAAGCCACAGTAGCAACCCTAGACCCCTTACATGTGCATATGCATACTCAGGTACAAAAGGAAAGTTATGAAAGATGCAGGCAAGGTTAGTTGGAAGATACACACCTCTATCCAAGGGGGCCAGATTTGAACTTTTTTTTTTCCTTCCGTAGGTCTAACAACACAGGGTTTGATAACAGCTGACAGAAACACAGGGAAGGACCGGTGACCTCTTCAGCATCTTCATGCCTTTAAGGTTTTCTTCTGCTGGAGAGTACTGCATAGATAGCGACAATGGCAGAAATGGATAAAGAGTAAAACTGTCCTTTTAACTTCCTTTTGGTTAAAAAATGCAGTACAGGTCGATTAATGGCCATTAGCCTTCTCCTTCTGATCTCACTTTCGGGATCTCTTGAAGATGCTCCTTCCACAGGTATTACAGACTGTATCAGAAGGCTGATAAAATGAGGCTTCAGTGAGATATAACATCCACATAAAAATGACAGATTGCAGTGACAAGCTGGTATCAGTAGCTTGGGAAAGAGTGAAATGAAATCTCTTCAGAAAACAGACTGCACAAAGCAGTTCTGCTGAAAGCTGCTAGTGCTGCAGGACGACCTCACGCATCTGATTCCCCACCAGTGAAGGCAGATGGGGCTATGTGGTGTGCTCTAGGCACTAGCTTGCTTCCCTCGCGTGATCGAGTACAACAGCTGAAGAAATGACTGAGGCAGATAATTGTATGACGCTGACACTCCTATCTGCAAAAGGTCTACAGAGGATCTTATGAAAAAGAAGTGATCGGGGGAAACAGAAATGTTTAAATGAAGATAATGATGTAGCCTTCTTTTGCAAAGGCCTTTCAGACCAGCAGATAAAAGCAACATGTAAAAGCTAAGCATAGTATTATTAGTATTACTATTTGGCAAACTAATGGATTACAACACTGTGAACAAGGAAATTTAGAACGATTGCAACTTTTAAAAGGAAGAAAAACCTCCCAGGAGACAAGTACAGAGCTGCCCCTTGCTTGCAGAAGAAGTAACACTAGACAATGCTTCTGAAGTTTGCTTAAAACATGCTCTTCGGCATCGCATTAACTTGATTGCTTTTCACATTTTCTCTTCTCATTTTAAAGTCATCTTTGAAAGAAAGTGACATCATGGCTATACCAGCTGGAGAATGGCACAAACAAAGTGTACTGGAACAGGAGTGACAGACTGCAGGGCAGCTTTAATTAATAAATTGCTTGCTTTGCCAGGCGCGAAGCAGTTGGGTATTGACCCTCCAAAGAAATGGAGCTTTTCCATGAGTAATATAGTACTAATTAAAGCAGTGTGTACGTGTTTTAAGAAAGTACATAGCAGGGGGCTCTCTGGAAAAAGGCAGGTTGCTGGGGTTTTGTTTCTTTGTTTACTGCTTCTTCCTTTCTTCCTTTGCTGTGCACTTTTCAGTCTAAAACTGGAAGGGTGGCTAACAGGCAGTTATTCTTCTGCAGCAGAAGAAAGGGCTTCACCACAGCCCTCATTCATACCAAGCCCTCACTTAAAAGACCAGCAGAGAGCACCGCTGAAGTAAAAAGTCTTGCATGAAGTGACAGGCACTTCCTGGAGGAATATGTGTGTACTTCAGCGTACGCTTTGTCATTAGAAAGGTTTATTTACAATGACCCTATGTAGGCCTCTGTTAAAGTGAACCACCAAATGTCAATATAGGTTTTATGCCATTCTGTGTATGTTCACTATTTTCTATATGTGTGAAAACCTGCAGGTAGTCATTATGTAAGGTGATCCTTGTCAAGTGTGTTTTCTCTCTCTTGCACACCCACACTTCTTTGTTGTTACAATCTCTCTGGGCATCACTAGGACTTCTGCTTTGGGGGAAATACATAACTTTTTAAATGCATAAACAGGACTGATTAGAAATAGGGAGTGACTGGCTGAGGGTTGGGTGTTCAGCTTGATGACAGCTGGGAGGCACGGATGCTTTAACTATTGCAAAGTCCAAACCAGCAGGTTTGGTTTGAAGCCTAGGATGGACTGGTAGATGGCTCTTGGAGATCTTTCAGGCTAGAAGGCCTGAGGCCTACAATGTGCGATTATTGGGATACCAATTCTCAGAGATTCCTTGCAGTCTGCATTTTTCATATTTGCTATTTCTTTCAAAAAGTTTCACAAAGCTGACTAAACTCTCCTTGTAGCTCTATGGGCCTTTTAAGATCTATATGGGTCTTTAAGCTCCCTACAGATGATGCATAGACCAAAACTTTTACCTTGATTTGCTGTGTTTACATAGCCTTCTGGCAAGACTGTGTTTGTCTTGGGCTTCCTCCAAAGTCCTATGTCCACACCTCTCAAATATGCCAGTGGCTTAGCGATACTTCTTTCTGCATCTCTGTCCTCAGGCTGCACTGGTTTGGAGGTTGCTGCTTCTGGGAGACACAATGGTCGTGTAAGTACTGGAGAAAAATTTTCGATACAAAATGTGTTGTGCAAATAAGGAGCAGTTAAAATAATAATAACAATCATCATCATCCTCTTTAAATGGATCCTGGTCTCTTTTTATTCATAACTAAAGTATTCTTTGTGGTTTGATTAGTTGTCTTCCATGATTCCTGATCCTCTTACTCTGAGGTTTCTCAGATATTTACCTATGGCCTAGGAGTTTTTTGCCCTTTGCCCCACCTATAGCCAGCTTGCTTTGTCTGACAAAGCAATTCATTCACCAGTTCCATTGCACCCAGAAGAAGGCTGCTTTTCTTTCAACACAAATACACCTTATTTCTTGGGTGGGAGGGGAACCTGCTTCACCTGCCTTTGTCACTTCATGCCTGTACTAGATGACCTCGTAAAGGTGGATTCTGCCAGGACACACACCTGTCTTAGAACCAGAACAAAAATCATTTAGTGCAAACAATGTGTTTTGCTTATTCTGGAGCTTTTTCCAGAGACAACATGCAATACTTGCTTTTCCAAGGCCCAGTAGTGATTTATTTCAAATTGAAGATTTGAGTTACATATGAAACTTATAATCACAACTTCAGAATAGGTCCTTTAAAAACAAACAAACAAACAAACAAACAAACAAACAAACAAACAAACAAACCACTTTCCCCTTCAAAAAAAATTAACATAGAAAAACCTCCAAAACACTAATCCCTGACTGTGTATTAAGGTCAAAAGTTAAACAGTCAATTCTACAGCCTCTTCTCACACAAGTGAAATTTCTTGGGCAATGCAACCCAAGTAAAAATCACAGTTTTAGAGACTGGATTCATCCCACTAGCTGCAGTCATCTGCAGTGTGCAGATAAAGTATTTGGTCACCCATAGGTATTTCTAGAGAGTAATTCATCTGATCTGTTGCAGATATATACTTGACTATCATCTATAAGTGCCTCCATCCCTACCTTGAATACAGTGCCTCTGGGTGACTGTCTCAGGAACCTCGCCTCAGAACTTCATGACTGTGCCTTGCAATTTCAAGGTTGCACAGTTAAAATTATCTGGGAAGATATATCCTGGTAATTACACTGGAATAATTATCAAGGACACATTTGCTTCCACAATTGCAGCAATGGAATTACATTTCTGCTATAAAATTGGGCTCTGTTAAATGAGATAGTGGTTTTCCACCTTCAAGGTGCTACCAATTTCCATGTCGTCTTTTCTAAGTGCACAAATAAAAAAGGATTTTATCATCTAGACACCCAAACTCATCTCAGATTTCAACATTCCAGTTCATGCATGAGCACATCTGCAAGTTCTTAGACAGCAAATGGGGTTACAAAGGGAATCAAGGGGTTACAAACAACGGCAGGATAACAGTTACACAGGTACAATAAGATCTGTTTTCATTTACAGAGGGTGCATGAGACGATGTGCACATTACCCAGGATAAGGCTTATCAATTAAGAGAAGCAAGGTAAAGTTTACAGAGACAGCATATATCATGTACAAGACTCACAGTTTTTCCTATGATTGCAATTTTAAACAAATATCTACAGTTTTTTTTCCACATATATTTAAAATTAAAAAGAGGGCTTTTTCTGTAAAAAATATGGAAAAAGAAATGTGGGTTTTTTTCAGATTTATTACCAAAGAAATACAGACTTGACATTTGGCCAGCACTTACCTATTACTGAACCTCCCACGCATGTGTTGAATACTTTATTGGCACCAGGGGATGGCAAAAATCTTGCAATTAGAACAGAAAGTCAACACCAAAATACTATTTAGAAAGCTTTTATTCACCAGGAAAAAATTACCAGATGTTGAGAACAAAGAAGCAGTTTAATACTTGTATAAATGGTTCATAATAGTAAATTTGTAATTGTCGTTCCAAAGAGCCACTTTGCTGTCATGGAGTCTGCTCTCATACCCTGTGCCCCAAGTGTCCTGATTTTGGAATTAATATGTAGGAAACACTGCTGAGAAGAACCAATTTCTTAGGAAACTGGCATAGCAATTTCTATTACACAAATTATTTGGTGAATATCTCCATCACAAACCTTTTGGTATATCTGTAATGGGAGTAGGTCTAATTCCCTGCTGGGCTAGATCTGCTAGAAAAGCCTTGCATCCAGTAGCAAGTAGTGCAGCACAATAGGATCCAATTTCTAGAGCATCAGTTGCTGCTGAAGACCTAACTTCCAAACTATATGCAGTTCAAGAGGTCTTTTCTTTGGATTAACTCTAGTTTGATCGTGATGTCTGAACATCCACTGAAGTGTGCTTCGGGATCCTCTTTTGTTTTAGTGTCACCTGAGAATAAGAGTCTAAGTGCTGTGAATAGTTTCTTGATAAGAACCAAAGTGCAATAGATGGGGAAATTAGAAGACTTGCTTCCAAACCTCAATTCCCATTTGAGCAGAAACACTAATACAGGTGCACCCAGTAAGCAGTATGCACAAAGGATAATAATCTCCTCAAAAGATAATAATCTCCTCAAATTCCTTCTACAATAAATTGAGTAAATTGAGTAAGATAGAAATGAAAAGTGATCTTGAGCTTTATTTATGGCTGTACCAGTCACAGGGTCTCCTCTGTAGGCCCTGACTGCATAGAAAGCACAGAACAGTGCCATTAAGACATACAGCAGTAACAGGGTAATTAAATATAAACTGGTATTTAGCTGTTTTGCTGGACTGATCTTGGTTGCTCTATCATAGTCTTTAAGAAAGGATTTTGCAAAGCCACAAGCTGCATGAAGGAACACAGCACGTCCCAGTGTCTCTCGGGTTCACAAGAGGTAGATGTGATGTCCACTGCGCTATGTCCTACAGAGGCCCAGGCTGGGCTGGCTCACAGCATCACCAAGCCCACCTTTGGCCAGTCTGTAAGGAACCAGAGAGCAATGATGCTTAAATATGGCACTGGCAAAGGAGATGAAAATGTCTTGCACTTTTTTCTGATGCTTCCAGAAGATCCCCAGTGACTGATAGAAGACCTAGAACTATCCAAATTCTACTGGTGACACAGTTGCCCCTTGAAAGACAAATCTGTCAGGATCAGCATCCCACTTCATGATGTTTCCCTGGTAAAACTGAAAGTAAGAATTGCATTTATTAAGCATAGTTATTTAGATTGTTGCATTTTAATGTACATTAAAAGGCATTTACATATAACTGTATTTTTATATTATGTTTTTTTTTATTTTTTATTTTATTGAGACACAGATATCTTGGTTGTCTGAACTGAGATGCTGTGGAATTTCCTATGGGTCCATGAAAAATTTATAATTTCAACTTTTGCTTTAATTTAGACATGAAAACACAGTTTGAAACACCTTTCCATGAGAACAAGACTTTCTTATCAGTCCATCTCGAGCCCATAATTCCCTATTCTTCAATTTCTTGCCAATAATACTTTATTATGGCTGGCTCTAGTGTGAGCTTACAGTGTGTGATGAATCCTGCCTCTTTGTGTTTTAGCTACGTCTCACCTCTGTTCCTTTAGCTGTACTCTGTATGACTTCGGGCTCATCCTGCAGCCTTGGAAGGTAACAGTAAGAGATCAGCAGGAGCGAAGCTAAGGTCTAAGGCTCGCAGTACATGAAATGACAGCTTATGAACTGATTGATTCATCCTCAAACTACCCTTTGTCCTCAAGGACACTCCATTTAGAGACAACATTCCTCCTGTGTGCTATCAGTGGCAGGATCATGGCCATAGGCTTTCTGTAAGTGCTTTGGGCAGGGAAATGTCTCCCTGCATTTGTCTGAAAAGTGACATTAAAACCCAAGGATGTTGTGGCAATGAAGTAATAATAATGTTGAATTTTAACTAGAGTGCACATTTTGCATCCTTTCCCCTCCAAATTCAGTGCACATTTTCAAACCCATTATGTGCAGCCAAGTTCAAGCCGTTAGCACCTGCCCTTGAGAAATGTCTGCTAATGGTGTACTTTATCTCAGTAAAATTTACTTACAGAAATATACATCATAAAGCTGTTGTGTTCCTTAATATATTTTAAATCCCATGTACAATGAATTTTAATGCACTGTTTTTACACCATTGACTTATTTCAGTCTGATATTTTGCAATATTGATCAAATTGATTTGAGAGTGCTGAAAGATTGCTGCATTATGGCATGGTTACTTATACCTCCAGCTTACATAAATTCACAGTTTATTTAAAATTGGCAATAAAAATAAGTGACTTGCGGCTAACTTTTTTTTTTTTTCTGGAGTAATGGTTGGCTGTATAGTCCATTTCTACCAGGATCATATGCACCTACCAATACTGCTTTTTTGCTCTCTGTACAGATTACTTATAAGAAACCAATTTAGTAGGGATTGAATTATCAGAATAACACAAAAATGGTTTTCATGCATGGACTGAGCCCACACAGATTTTCAGATCATGAGTAAGAGAAGAAACAGTATTTAGAACATTCAATCAGGCATGCAGATGCAAAGATGCGTCATGGTCCTTTCACTTGGCTTACCCTGCAAAACAACTGTTTCTTAATCTCCCCACAGTAAAATCTTTATCTAACAACCCTTCAGTAAATTTGAAAGCATAGTCTTTGAAGGCGATCATTCCTGTAATAAAGGAGGCCAAGAAGCCTGCCAGAAGGGACTCATAAATGTTGCTGTATATAAACAGATGAAAATGCCTAGTAGATTTTAACATATTTGAAGACTAAGTTGTAGGTGACATTTCTCTCATGACACACAGGTATCAAACATTTTATCTGCAACTGCAGTCTAATGTTCCAGAATCTAAGCCTAAAACAACACTAAAAATGACATTAAAAAATGCAAATACCTACCTCCAATTTGTTTTATGAATGCTGGAATCCAAACTATGTTAGCTGACCTGTTGGAGACTGGAAAGCTCCAGCAGAAACATAAAGCTGGAAACGTGCACTGCGTTAGTCAGCAGAGTTGGAAACAGTAAGTCGTTAAGAGTGATGAGGGAGTCGAATGTTAGTATTCAACTCTGACACTTTTAAACACCATGACACTGCGCACTCCTCAGGCTTCACTCTTTGGAGTAAGTCCTGCTCAGTTCAGTATGGACTGCAGAACGAAGTGCTGAAACGTTTTTTTTTTTTCTCGTGAGGAATGTTGTTCCACATGATTTTTCTTACTAAAAATTACTAGCTGTCTTTTAGCCTGAGAAATCTCTGCTGAGTGAGAATCTAGATTTACATGCTCTGAATTGCCCTCTGGAGGAAGCTGTTTCTCTCCATCAGTTAGGCTGGCCAGGGAGATGAGGTTTGCAAATTAAAGAAGTCTTTTAATTGAGCTCATAAGAAGCTTCACTTTCTAATTATTTTTCTCTGGTTTCGTTTTGCAGAGGATGTCTTCTGGGACACATTCTTAGTGTCTACTGCAGCCCTATGACATAAATACTTGACTTCCAATAGAATCTGCACTGTTAGAAGTATCTCATGCAGTTTGGTTTCCTCATAATATCCATGCACTCGACTGTCTCTAGGCAGTATTATCTAAGTGAAAGTGTGACTAGAAATGAGAGAATAATATTTTAGGAGATGTCCAGAAATGTCTGCTTTAGTTTTCAAGTTAATTCGCTTTGGCAGTCTCGCTCTTTTTTTGTCTTTTGTGTATGCATATTCCAAAATCCAGGATGGTAGAAATGTTGGCCAAAAAACCCCAGATTGGAAATAAATAGCAAAATATGGAAGGAAATTATTATCATATTTTAATTAATGGTACTTGCACTGGAAATCCAAATCTACGAGGTGTATTTAGTTATGAACATAAATATGCTACAAGACCAATGCAGCCAAACAGCATATAGCAAACCAAATAGTCGATACACCAAGTGATTCTTCAGTTCAGGAATCTCTTCCAAAAATTTCTGGAGCAAGATTCATCTCAGTTGACTGTAATCATCAAAAATGCAGATATGTAAGTCAAATCAAATGGCCTCTCTTTACTTGCCCTAGTTAGTGGGGAGAAATAACAGCTGTAGAGAGGAACTCCCCACCCTCGGCTGTCAACATCTGTATGAGAAGAAGATGATGAGCTTTCTAGGGAGGGGCTGCAATAACTAGTTCACAGTCAGAAGTTTTAGAAACTGAAGTGAAGGCGTCACTAGTGAATAACTTCCAGCAGCGCATACTTACGAGTCCTGAAAACTGTAATCTGCAAATGACGACAGCCAGCAAGCTACAGCTGAAACAGAGGATCCGATCTCATCCACAGATAATGGAAAGCACAGAACAAGAGGCAGAGAAGATGATGAGAAAATGATAAAATAAGACACTTGAAAGCCAGAACAATGGGAATAGCACTGCACATTATTTAAATAAGTATAACCCTCCTTGTTCACATGAACCTGCCTTCCAGGGAGGGTGAAGGTGAAGGTATTATTTCTATAAAGAAGGTGCACTCATATCTTACAGTTTAGAAACCTAGCTAGGATGTAACTCATGGGGATGAGACTGCAAGACTGATCGTTACTGATTAAAATCTCATTTTTCGTTTCTAGCTTCAGATAATATTGTTGGTGGCAGCTATCAGCTGGTATTGGATGATAATTACAACGGACTGGAGCAATGTGAAGGCAAAATGCTTCTTAAGCTGTTTCTTTGGGAACTTTTACTATTTAAATAAGCAGAAACTTATCATTTACTTGTATGAACTCAGCATTAGGCCCTAACTCTTCTCCAGCAATGTTTGATCTGCAAAGAATACAGTACACAGTAACACTGCTACAGCCATTCACACTGATATCTTTGGCAACCCATGCGTTGCTTCAGCATCAATCTTCATCAGAATTTCATCTACTTGAAGTACTTAATTTTTCATAATTTGTGGCATAACTGCCTATTCTTATACACAGAATTTTCTAACAGATAATTATTCAGAAAACACAGAAAACAGCAGTCTATCAAAAATAGAAGGTTTTATGAAGAATTTTTCTAATTTTATTTACACACCACCCCCTCCCTCAGGAAAAAAAAAAAA